>PUQB01000370.1:0-254111 GCA_003024785.1 Selaginella tamariscina
CTTAAAATTTTTTTTACCATGTTTGTATAAAACCATACGTCACTTTTTTACTTGAAAATTAAAATTAGCGTAAATTAATATTGACTATGCTCTTATAAGACGTTTATATAATAAATCAAATTGAATAGTTATTGTTTACTTTTATATATATTCTCAAAAATCTTGGTTAAATTGACTTAATAAAATTAAATCTTCTCATTTTTATCCTTAAATTTTGATATATAAAATTCATTGTTAATGTAATGAAAATTATAAATGATTATATAAGAAAGAAGTTATAATTCTTTAATTGTATGTGCTAGTTTTCTTTTTGGTATATATAACTTATTTAATGTCATCTATTTGAATTATTTTAAAACTTATAAAAGATTTATATACTAGCCTTATTAAATTTATGAAAGAACACATAATTTTTTGAATTAATAAAAGGTCAATGACCTTAAAATTTGTTCACAAATTTGTCTTTTATTATATAAATACAAATCTCACCATCTTTTAATCATAACACTTATTATATTTAATGCATAAAATAGATCTGGTTTAATGTCATTATATACAATATTATGTATTTAATGCATAAAATAGATTTGTTATAAATGTATTTTAAAATTTTATAATAACGAATTCTTTTTCTATTATTTAAATGGGTCATTTAAGAATTTTAAAGATGTTTCATTAAACATGTTAAGATATGAGTTTCTTTATTTTTTAAAATAAACATTTAAAATATAGGTTTGTTTGCTTAAGAAATTGTGTTAAGTTTATTGATCAAGTGCTGCTTTGCAGGGTTTTTGGGAGGCCGGCCCGCCACCCCGCCGGCGGGAACAAGAAGGATCATCCCCCATCATGATTCAGCAGAGCATGCCGCCTGGCTTTTTTTGGTGGGCCGTGTTGCACGGCCACCATACCATTTCAAATTACTTAAAAAACAGTATCAAAACATGTTTTCAAGTCAAATCAAGATATTTTGATTTATATTTAAGTTTATCAAATGTTATAAGAGTACAAGTCTTAAGATTATATGTCTTGTTTAGTTAGATATCATATGGATAGACATATCCATGCTGCATTGAGTGCATGTTAATTAATGATAATGAGTGGAGCAGAGTAGAACATCCCAGATATATGAAAAGTTCCAATTTCATTTTAGCAATGACAAGTTATGTAAATGCCCAAGAATCTTTGTATCGAAAGATTTAAATGGTATTTTGTCCACTTCAGCTTTCGTCTTGTTTTAGGCATGTGCAAATTAACCAATTGAAATCCAAGGCGACACAATGACTTTCACAACTTTAAAGATGAAGATGTTCCACCTAGTGAGTCCACGTGTTTTAAATTTTTGACAACAATTCAATTTGTCTAACTATTATATTATAAGTGAGACTGAACACAATGGTTTCCATGTGCACGCCACATCATAGATCCAATCCTCAAGCTGGCTAGTTGGTTGGAAGCAAGTAAGAAAAACAAATTAAATATAATAGGATTTTGCCATCGATATGATGTTTCTTCTTATGTGGAGCAACTTCGGAAACACATTGTAGCAACAGGTTTGATACGTGAAGTTGTGGTCTCTCCTTTGATGCAGTAAGAAATGAATCAGTGCTCCCAATTTAGAAATATATGTAGCTGAGCTTGTACTCTTTAAGACTTTACAAATGGCAAACGGTGTTGGTTGTGTGTGTTTGGATGTGTTGTATGGCAGTGAATAAATCCTCAGTCCACACAAGCTCATTTAGTACACTTGAGCATTTAGCGATGGTTTGGCCGGATGTCAATAGGTATTTGCAAGGGAGCTCATGGTAATGTTTGCTTTTCAATCAAGTCATTGGGAATTATGTTGTATGTGCTTGGTTGCTAAATTCCGTTTGGAGCCATCAAGAGGAGCTTCATCAGCAAAAATAAGTTTCAATTTCCTTGATATCGATTTTTCACATGTAAGGGATCGGCAATAATATAGCGTTAAAAGATAAATGTGAAAGGGACCAAACAAATGAGTTGCAAATCATTCAAGAGGCAACATTGCCCATTGTTACCCACAACCATATTGTGTTGTTGAATGTCAATAGAATTCTGCTTCATTAACAAAGATTTGAGGACATAGGAAAATAAATTAAACATGGAGATTTCATTCATTGTCATGGTAAACTTCGACACGATATCATTTTTTGTCCGGGGTTGGACCGTCTCTTTCAAAAGCTCAAGGAGATGGGTGCACTTGTGGGGATTTTGTCATGCATGCAGTTTCACAACCTGACACCGTTACTGAATTTGCTCGACAAGCATTGTAGTGTTGCAGAAGAGATGATTCATATAAATTGAATTTTTTATCAGCGAATGTGTTATAAACCTCTCGAATACTATAATATAGAAAAGGAAAACAAGCCCTTCTTCAAGAATAAAAGAATAATTGAGTTTCAATTGGACATCAATCAATTAACGATAATGAGAACGAACATATCTTAGTGGTAGATGACTCTCCTCAAAAGGCTATGCTCAACCAAAACATTGCTTGTATCCATCCAATCACTTTAGATTTATATTCTGATATTAATACCATGGATGAGCTAATGAATTACTTGGATACGTACATCAAAAAGAAGAATTTTAAAAACTTTTACTTGCAATATCCACCATATAAAGCATATCTTGGCACTTTTCTTTTTCATAATTTTGAGTTTTATAAAATAAAGGAGAGCAATTGAGCACTCTACAATGTTATTATCAAGGAACTTCATTTTTAAATAAGTCTCTATGCACTTTTGGTATTATCACAGCTTATGTATTAATAAGAATGACAACTCCTCATGAAAGTGTTATGTGACGGCAACAACATGAAGATATTAACTAGAATGATTTGATTAATCTAAAAAGTGATGACTTAAACAAAATGAGGAGATTCCTCTATATAGTTAATGAAAAAGTAATTACAAATATATTGACATGTTGATAAGAAAATGATTTCATATGTAATTATGTTTGATAATTTTTTTAATTATTGTGAAATATTTTGACACTGAAGAATAATATGAATATACTAAGATATTTTAAGAATATTCTTTATTAAGTAAGTTTAATCAAAGATTAATTTGTTAATTAATTAATACTTAAGAGTTAACTGTATATTTAATTAATAATTAAAACTTAAGATTAATTAGTAATTTATTTTATATTCCCATTTCATGTATCATGTCAAATTTAGTTACAACGTGCATTTGTTATTTTAATCTTTTCATTTAACTTGTCAATTATTTATTTCTTTTTTATATATTTATGATTTATTGGTCTTTATAAATTGTTCAGCTTATATTACAAAATAAGTTTTGTTCAATTATACATTTTTTGTTTTTGTTATATATATATTGTATTAGTGATATAAACATTCAGCAAACATACACAAAAATAGATAGTAATATACATGGCACACAAAATAGTTAAAATCATTTCAAGTATAAAATAACTCAATTAATGAAATTATTCTAAAATAAAGTATAATAGCTGTCAAATGTAGTGGAACAACACTTCCCTAAACCTAGGAGAATCTTTGAGCTTCATAACTTTAATTTTACTGCAGGTAACTTGTTATTTTAATATTTTTATTTAACTTGTCAATTATTTATTTCCTTTTATATGTTTATGTTTTATTGGTCTTCATAAATTGTTCTTCCATAACCAGCTTATATTACAAAATAAGTTTTGTTCATTATATATTTTTTGTTTTGTTATATATATATATATATATATATATATTAGTAATACAAATATTCAACAAACATACACAAAAATAGAGATTCGAACACAAAACACAGCAATATACATGGAATACATGCACACCAAAACATACACAAATTGTGTGTGTGTTTACATATGTTAACTTCGAGATCCAAAAATTTCTATCCAAATGAAATGTAGTACAGAAACATGCCAATAGTAAAACTTGTGACTTGAATTTTCAACATCCCTAATAATGTTTCACCTTTTGATTTTTGCACAATCTCTAGAACCTTGCTTGTCCCCACTGATTAATAAAGAATTTAAATCTCTTACAACTTTAAAAATATGATAAGGCACACAAATAATGAAATAAGAAAATTAATAAATTCTCAAGACGATTACTTAATTTCAAGGTCATTACATAAAAAGAACTCACTTCTTAGTGGGCTTATAATTACAGACACATGAAAAAGTTAATAAAGCAAAGTTCTTTTTATAAAATGAGTTCTTTTTATAAAATGAAATATACATTAATACTTGATATCGGGGAACTCTCAAGTAATATAGTACACGAATAAGTGTGTGTAAATAAGAGAAAAACGTATTGAGGAGTGAGAGTAGGAGCAGTAGAAGCCTCAACAAGAACAGCGCCTTGAAACACATGATCAAATATTTAGATATTTATAATATATACTGGCAAATGGCTAAAAAAAGCAAAGGATATATGTATGTGAAAGATTTATAGAAGCCAAACGCTCTTTTGGACACACAATCTTACACTCTTGAGTAGCCTTGTTCTTGGCACGCCTAGCCTCGCATTGGTCAATCAAAGTGTTTTTAGGTGCCTTCTTAGCCTTGGACTTGTGAAAGTTCTCCATGAGACCACGCTTGTTTGTGAAACCATTACCTTTTACCTGTTAGAATCAATTTTGTATATAAATTATCAATGGTTAATACTAGCTATATTAGGACCCTAGTACATACTTTCATGTACATGTGTTTATCAATCTTCTTTTGTGTCACAATACTTCCTCAACAAACTTATAAATGCATCCAAAATCAAAAAATGCACAAATTTAAAATCTAAAGTGCACAATACACAAACCAATTAAGAAACACACAATGAATGCACACCTTTGCCAAAGTGACAACCCTTGCGCTTTTGCTTCGAGAGTGCGATGAGCACGAACACACAAATGGATATTTTGTGGCTTCTTGATGACAAATCCATCCTTAATGAGCTTCTAGATTTTTTGCCTTACAATCCTCATAAGAATCAACGCAACGAAGACCGATTTTTACTTACTCGAGTTTGTTATGAAGATTTCATTGATTTTATTCAAATCTATTCACACACTGCGCTTGCCACAACTAAGAACTGAGGTGGCAATATGCTTTTGAAGATTGCACATCACCATAGCTGTTGAATAGAAGCCTGAGACAATATCCAACGAGAGATTAAACTCGTCAAGGTCTGAATTAATTACTTCTTCCTTTGGACACACAATGAAGTTTGAGGTGATTATTGAGATGGGAAATAAGAGTAGAAAATCCTTTGGCATATTTTGATGTACTTACTACACTAGTGAATAAAGTACCAAATATTGTAGCATAGCTATTGACTCTAACCATAAGATGAAATCTAACTTAATGGTTTTACCTCTTAAATATTAAATGCAACAGTGACCCTAAATTTGCAATACCTTTTTTAATTCAAACTGCTTGAGTTCAAATTTTAAACTTAATTAATAATATTATTAAACTTTCCCATGTGAACAAATCAAATAAAAGTGAATATAAATACATTTATACATCTTATATGGTTTAATGATGTTGACAACATTTACATAATTATATGTGACACTGTGTGGATGTATGTATACATGCATTAGTACATACACATGCAATATAGACTTTACATTCTAAAAAACTAAAGACTTAATTTAAAATATTGTATGAAACATATATTATGTTCTCATTTATATCAAGTGCATAATCATAGTATTTTGCATCAAGTGGATAATTATATGCATGATATTTATTATTGAATAGTGTAAGATATCAAAATCATGCAAGTGAAATAACTCAATGAAGACACAATCACCTTGTAATCATATATCACGTTGCACATGTTTTTCTCCATCTTTCAAATAAGAAATGCATTATTTAGGAATGTAAACATTGTCATTTCCTCAAGTACATCCATGTGGTAGTATTTGTTATTTTATGTGTTTAATTGCAGAATGTCTACATTAAGTGTATTTGATATTTGCATTATCACTTACAAAATCATTTAGAGTTGCTTTATCAAATGAACTTTGCATAGATATGCCATGTACAAATAACTCTTTGAGATTAAAGAGCAAAATGGACGCCTGACCTAACTGGATAGTTTATGTATATAAATTGTATGTCTTATAAAAAACAATCCCAAATCATGAGCTCCCAACGATAACGTGTTTTCTATTATAAAACTTTAATCAAACTGAGATTATCTTACATTTTAGATTTTAAATGGAACTTATATCCAGCTGAAGTGAACAAAATATCACTTTAACACCATAAATTGTCACAACTTGACATATTTGTCTAGGTTAAATTCCATTGTCTAACACCTACATGACACCTAATATGTAAGCTCTCTAAATTTATACTGCATTTTTACATATTGCCTTCTCTCAGGAACATGCATGCAGGCACGCACACACAATAGAACAGATACACATGTACGGATCGTACACACGTAAAACAGATGCAACCTCTTACTAAGATAAATTATGATACTTTGTTACAAATAACATAATATCTGAGCAAATACTGTAGTAATGTCCCATTGTAAACAATAAATATATTTACTCATTAACGGCCGATGTATTGTGTCCATGTTTTCATTTGTACTTGCCCTAGCCCATGTGTGTTTGTCTGTAAGCTATATAAACGGAACTTAAAGTTACCTGCAATATTAGTCTTCTCTCTCTCTATCGGAGTGTTTCCTATTTAATCTTTTGTATTACGTTTTAAACCTTATATATATATATATATATATATATATATTCCAGTGTTTGGTTGGATTCTATATTCATGTAAAACTAAAATAGCACATCATTTAGTAAAACAGTGCATATGTATATACATATCCACGTAAAGTAAGAACTTAAAGTACCTTATGCTTAAATGAGTACACACAAACAAAAGAGGAGATAGAAATTTAGTTATAACAATCCAAAAAGGGCACCTTGCGCATAGGCAACACTTCAATCGTTCAATACCACTCAACATAGTTTGACGTTGACATACCCTTCTACTAAATCATTTAACGTCTGTGTGTGTGTGTGCACGCGCGTGCGTGTTGTGTTTAACAGTAACACACACATATATGCATATATAAGACACGTATATATCTGATAGTACCTTTTTCAGCTCAAAGAAGTCTTCCAGCCCTGGCAGAAGCTGCTTGAGCTTCTTTAAATCCAGACTAGCACTGAAGGCAAACCAAAGCTTCTTCACTGCTGGTGTATACGTCAACAAGGCCTCCAGCTTGTCAGCATCCCAATTGCCCCTTCATATCAAAGTGCAAATGCTTCAAATTAACGTCCACACCGCACATAGCTACGTGAGGTTCGAGCTTGAGCTTGCACAGCGCCGGTGTGTTCTTCAGCTCGACTTCTGTCTCCCGCACCTCAAGCTCACGCAACTTGTGTGTGTTCAACACGAGCTTCAGCGGGTGTTTGTCGGAGTCCACTACGGACTTGGACCGAGCGTGTTGCTACTCACCTCCCACGCCTTCCTATTCGTCATCAGCTTGGCTGTTATATCCAGCATCCGCAACCACGGAACAAGCGTGCTTCAGACCAACGAGCTTTGAACTGAAGAGTGTGCAGCTTGAGGCAGCCGGTGAGCCCATCCCACACTGAGGGGCACTCGAGAGGCGAACTGTCGTCGTCCTCATAGTTGTCAATGCAAGAGAAGCGTCGAAGAGTGTCGGAGTTGACTTCAATAATCCGTTCTACGTACCTCAGTCTACCGTCGTAATGCGGACTCGTTCGTTGTCTTGTACCCGAATGAAAGAAGTTTTTTTTCTTCCCACCACTTCGCTATATCCCTGTAGCGCAGACGGACTGCATCTCTGGAACAAAACAAAAACCCAAAGTGAGGAAAAGAAGAAGACATTGAGTTGATCCTTGTGTGTGTGTGAGAGAGAGAGTGAGAGAGAGAGGTTACTGCTCGTGCCAACACTAGCCATCCGAGCATTCAGAAGACGCATTTGTTTTAATCATGTTTGTTAATTAAATAAACACTGTTAATAGAAGAGGAATATTCCATGTCAATACCGCAAACACGTGGCCTATTCGGTTTTTGAAATTGTTTCTGAATATTCTTAAACACTGTTACTCCATATCAACAGCCATTGTATACCCCGTACCGTACGGCCAGCGTGACACGGTCGTAAAGTCAGAGGCGGCAAACACGTGGCCTAGTCGGTTTTAAACACTGTTACTAATAGAAGAGGAACATTCCATGTCACCGTACGGCCAGAGTGACACCGTCGTTAAGTCAGAGGCGACGAACACGTAGCCTATTCGGTTACTGAAAAATAGAACATTCTTTCAAACAAACTAATGTACGATCGGCGTGACAGTATGGACCCAGAACATCCGGGCGCAAACACAAATTGACGGTGCGTAGTATCGCCTCAATGAATCGTTCTCGCAGGTGATTACGTTTGGGCGGGAGTTTTCAAGCTTGGGCAGGAGCTTTAAAATCTGGGCCCGATTCTGGAATATACGTCAATATTTGAAGCAAGGGAGCGGTGCGAGAGGGATTATCGACGCGGATTGACGCAAGGTGTGATCTGCGCCAAAGCTTCTTTAATTATTCTTCTCCTTCTTTGAGTTTCTGGATTACAGGGAGGCAGCGGATTGAAAAAGCTGAAATATCCAATTCCTGCTTCGATCCCAATGTTTGAACAGGTGCTGGACACGTCTTTCAATCCTGAGTTGATTTCTTTGATTTGGGATTCAGGTCGCGACGATCGGACCAGCGCTTGCATCGATCCACAAGCTCCAGGACTTCCCCAAGGTAGAAGTTGTCGATCTTCCGTTCCCTACAACCAAAGTCTGTGCTATTTTCTAGGCCGGATTATTAACTCGTAGCGAGATGTTGAGAGGAAATGCGATTCCTGCAAGAAAGGTATGTGTGTTTTGAGCTGTAAATTCTCCATGACGCAGTCCGCGTCCAGGTGCAGAGCAATGGTATCGAAACCACATCGTCCCTGGCAAGCTCTCATTTTTCTTCATTTTCATAGTAGACTGACCATTGACTTTGTTTTTCCTTGTTTGAAGATCGGCCATTGTCGACCGATCCGCGTTGGACTAATGGAGGCCTGTCTCGTGCCAATTTCTCCACACAACCACAAGGTATGTGTAGTGTGCGCCTTTTTATATGAGCGACGTCTTAGTGTTTTTCTCGCAGGAGGTGCACAGGATTGTGTTCCCATCGGAGCTCGTCAGGCCGAAGAGAGACTTTACGAGTCACACACTGCGTCCACGAACGGTGAGTGATATGGTCAACATGATATGATATTAAACAATGTGTTGAGGTGTTGGTAATATGTGCAGCTGCAGCCATGGGTGGATCCTCTCTCATCCGCCTTGAAGACTGGTAGCACTGGCCGCAGGGATAAAGATCACACTGTGCTTGTGGCTGCCGATTATGAGGTCACTGTGTACTTCAAAGAACACTTTGAAAAGCTGCGACAGAGTCAAGGGTTGGACAGCAATTATGACTTTGTCAACTACCTGGCGACTGCAACGCCTCTCTCCGGGCCCCATGGAGGACGTAGCAGTGCAAACCTTACCACAACGGTGGACAACCGTTTCTTCATCAAAGAGGAGAGCCGGGACAGGTTTTGCAAGAGCTTTGCGGCATTTGGTCATCGTTACTTCGATTACATCTACAAGAACGAGAGCTGCCTTGCTAAGGTGCTCGGCATCTACAAGGTAGACATGTGATACTTTGCCGCAAAATTCTTTGTCTCCGACTCTAACTTTCTTCCCTGTCTCAGATTCAAACGAGTGAGAAAGCAACTGCAATCATTGTCACAGACGGCCTGACGCCTCCCAAGAACATAGGGACTACTGTTGCATGGTACGATCTCAAAGGCTTCCCACGGGAGGATGTGCCTATAGCCGATTGGTCCTTCACTCGACCCATCGTCATCGACGCAGCATCTCACGATAAGTTTTTCAAAATGGTGGAACAGGACACCAAGTTTCTGGAGGTAATAACTTTTAAACTATTTCCAATCAACTTTTAACACCTCATTTCACAGGATTCCGGTCTCCTGCATTACTCTCTCCTTGTGTCGCAGCTGGACACTGGCCTCTTGGTGGTAGGAATTATAGATTACCTTGGCATGACCCTGAAGAAGGAGTCCTTGTTGTTTCAAGTGCACAGGAGCAGGCTGCTGAAAGCCTTGCGCAGCTACTTTCCCAAGAAATCACTCTAGAGAGGTACTTGGCGCGAACATACATTTCTATTAATTGAGAATATTTTTTTTTCTAGTTTTGCTTTTTAACATTTACTTTTTACCAACTTCTATATTGTTGTTTTTCTAGTACCAATTAAACAAAGTTATTAGAGTTTGAGAATATTTTTAAAATATTATATACGGTTTAGATAGATTAAATCTTAAACCGTTTTAATTTTTATACAGTTTACTATCTTTTTACTAGTATTTTTATTTATTAGACAAATGTTAATTTAAAAACGCGGGGCGATGGCTTGGCTGTGCTTGTCGCTGCGAGCTGCTTGGACCGCCCGGCGGCTTCCGGGGTTGGCGGCCGGACCCAACTGTTTCCCCAGGGGGATTCTTCTTGTTGGTGGGGCCCCACTGCTTTTTTGCCATCGCCGGCCGGCCCGCATCGGCATGCTGCGTACTGGCTTGCCGATGACAATCGACCAACACATACTCGTTGCCCCACCATCTGATGTCTGGTCCGGCATCTGAGAAGATGTTGGCATCCGGCTGCAGCTGATGGATCGTGTCCAACCAGAGCTGGAACATGTAATTGATCTCGGTGGCATTTTGCCCCGTCCAGACAGACCTCAGAATTCGGGCCAACATATTACCTGTAGCCAAAACTCAAGAACACAGCAAATGCCTGTTCATTTGCTGCAAGATCGAACAAATGCCCAGAAGGAGAGCTTCAACTTACCCAGTGAGCAACAAATGCCCCTTCTGGGCATTTGCTGCAAGGAGCCAAGTAGAACTCATTATACAGGAGCGTATTGCCGTAGCTGCTGTCGTGAAGATCCCATGGCGACACAGATCCCTACGTCCAGGCCCTGCTCTCTGGCTGCGCTCACGAAATCTGCAACCGGTTCCGTTCTTCCACTGCTTGCCACTGAGAAATTCGTGTACGCAGAGGGCCAGAGGCAGAATCCATCGGGCAGTGAGAATCACAAGCTGGCTTTGGCCGCAAGCATCCATTGAGCGCGGTGGGATTGAAGGGGCGCTCCAAATCGGTGAAATGTGTTCATCCCGAAGTGGAAGAACATGGAGAGGGGCCTGCTGTGGAATCGGAACTGGCGCGGCGAAGGGATTGGAAGAATTGGCAGTGGAGGGCAGTCATCGGTGCCTGACGCCATAGCCATAGATGTTGCTACTGCCCCAAATAAGCAACATGGCCTTCAGCATCAGGTTAGTTGCGAGAGCCTGAACCAGAAGAAGAGTCTTGCAGTGCTCCCAAAGAAAAGCTTCACCAAGCTTCCATCCATATCCTCCGCAGCAAGCAAAGAATTGAACACACAAGCAAAAACGTAAATTCAAATCAGGATGGACCCAGAATTTCCAAAACAAACGAATTTCGTAATCCTGATCGGATGATTTTGTCGCTTCACAGCAGCTGATAATGATCTTCGAACATCTGATCAAGGGCTTCAGCCATATGACTAGGGGTTTAATAGACAATGGAGCTCTCCGGGAGCTCCTGCTCAACCCAGATTCACAAGAATGGAAGCACGAATCCAGAAACAGCTAGGCTTTTGTCATGATGAAGATCTCCCTGTTTCATCCCCCAAGCTAGGAAATGTTAGGGTTCTTTAAGGTCGGTTTTCAACACACTTCGTGAGCAGCTCAAAGGGAATCTTGAGGCACAATTTAAGCTGTATGTAAAGAGTTGGATATTTCAGACTACAAACAACAATCTTGGCCGCATGTAAAAGGCATTTATGAAATGTTTAGGTAGGGTTTTTCTTACTCTTGTGGTTTGTTATTTGGGTTCATACAGTTTAATCAATTGAGATCCAAGGCGACGCGATGACCTCCATAGTTCCTAATATGAAGATGGTCCATCTAGTGAGCTCCCGTGTTCTGAATTTTTGAAAATGATTCAATTTGTTTAACTATTATATTATAGGTGCGACACGCTGAGGCTGAACACAATGTTTTTCATGCACCACGCCATATGGTAGATCCAGTCCTTAGGCCGGCTGGCTGGAAGCAAGTAAGAAAAACAAAATATAATAGGATTTTAACACTGATGTGATGTTTCTTTTTAGGTTGAGCAACTCCGAAAGCACATTGTAACAACAGGTTTGATACATGAAATTGAGCTAGTTGTGGTCTCTCCTTTGACGCGGTAAGCCATGAATCACCACTCCCATTTTGGAGAAATAAGTTGTCGAGCTTGTACTTTTTAGGACTCTACAAACGGCTGTTGGTGTGTTTGGAGTGCTAGATGGTGGTAGTGAACGAATCCTTAGTCCACCGCCTCTTGTTGCCTTGGAATTGTGCAGGGAGCTCATGGTAATGTTTGCTTACGAGTTATTGGGATTATTTTTGTGCTTATTTGTTAGATTCCATTTGGAGCCACAAAGAGAAGCTCCATTAGCAAAAGCAAGCTTCGATTTCCCGAGGTTGATTTTTCACAGTACTAACCATTTTTCTTTAATTTTAAATATTCATTGTAAATTCTCATAGATTAAAGATGATGAAGACATGTTATGGAAACCTAACCGAGAAACAAGGGAATCCTTTGACATAAGACGGACATCTTTTTTACAATGGTAACTCTTGAAATTACTCTTTAATGATTATTATTCACATGATTATTGATTAGGTTGATGTCTCGTGAAGAGAAGAATATTGCAATTGTTTCCCATGGCGCATTTTTAAAAAAACTTGGTTAGTAGATGCAATGAAGATGGGCCAAGTTTTGTTGGTGACTCAAAAACATCAAACTTTGCAAACTGTGAACTTTTCTCCATCGCTTTGAAGCCACCATCTTGCATTTGAGTTGTTGAGGTTTAAATTGCTTTATTCACATAAGGATCAAGTCAGAGTTGTTGGCAAGCCTTTATCTGTCTCTATAATTCTTCATAAACTCTTTTAAGTACTCTTTGAGTGGTCGGAACTTCAATTTAAGGTTTTGACAAAATTTTTTAACAAAATGTAGTGCCGAGTATCGCCCTCACGCTTGAAAGCTCTACTTGAGTCAGAGCAATGTCCCTTACATTAAGTCTAAGGAGTTAGTTCAAACTTAGTGTTGATCAAGTAAAGAATGTTTAAATGTGAGAACTGCTTATGTGCTGCAGCATTGGGCTAAGGGTAACCCACAGTTCTAACTTGCTCTTCTTGGAGATCTCCCACATAGCACTCTCCGCCAGCATCTTTCCCAAGCAGTGCCAATCTCTTCCATAAACTAGAGGCTGCTCCATCACTACTTGTTGATCGAGAGGGGTCCCAGCTACATGGTTCCCATGTTCTAAACTCTTATTTAGTCTCAATTGTCACTAATACAAATTATATTTTATATAGATATATAACAAAAACAAAAAAATATATAATGAACAAAACTTATTTTGTAATATAAGTTGGTTATGGAAGAACAATTTACAAAGACCAATAAAACATCTAAATATAAAAGATTGACAAGTTAAATAAAAAAATAAAAATAATATAAAAGATTGATAAGTTAAATAAAAAAATAAAAATAACAAGTTTGCCTACTGCCGTAAAATTAGTTCAAACATTCTCTAGGTTTAAGGAGTTGTTCATGACATTTAAAAGCTATTATCCTTTATTTTATTTTAGAATAATTTCATTAAAGTTGTGTCTGAAACTATTTTATACTCAGAAGTGATAAATTATTGAATGGAAATCTAATTTAAAAGGAAAAAGAGGAAGGAAATATATTGCTTTGCAGCAATCGTGGTTTATTTGTATATTAAGTTTAATTGTGTATAACAGTTTTTGGTTTTTAAATTAACATCTATTTAATAAAAAAAATGACAGTAAAAAGATAGTAAACTATATAAAATAATTAAACGATTTAAGATTAGGTGATATCACAATAGTTAATTTACAAAATCATAAATGATTAAAAATATAACAACTTTGTTTAATTGGGAACTAAAAACCTTGAAACAGAACAACAATATAGAAGTTGGTAAAAAAATAAATGTTAAAAAGCAAAAAATATTTAAAAACAGAAAAAAAAAAACATTCTGAATTAATACCTCGCTTACGCCAAATATCATTTGAAAATGCTGCACTCACGGGAAAGTAGCTGTGCAAGAATGTGCAGCCTGCTCCTGTGCACTTGAAACAGCAAGGACTCCCTCTTTAAGGTCATGCCGAGGTAATCTATAATTCCTACCACCAAGAAGCCAGTGTCTAGCTGTTACACAAGGAGACTGGAATCCTGTGAAATGAGGTGTTGAGAGTTGATTGGCAATAGCTCAAAAGTTATTACCTCCAGAAACCATTTTGAAAACTTCTCGTGAGATGTTGCATCAGTGATGATGGGTTGAGTGAAGGACCAATCAACTATAGGCACATTCTCCTGCAGGAAGCCTTTGAGATCGTACCGTGCAACAGTAGTCCCTATGTTCTTGGGAGGTGTCAGGTCGTCTATGACAATGATTGCGGTTCATTCGTTTGAATCTGAGACCGAAAAGGAAGTTAGAGTCGGAGACACAGAGTTTTGCGGCAAGGTATCACATGCTTACCTTGTAGATGCCGAGGACCTTAGCAAGGCAGCTCTTGTTGTTGCAAATGTAGTCGAAGTAACGATGACCAAATGCCGCAAAGCTCTTGCAAAACTTGTCCCGGCTCTCCTCTTTGATGAAGAAGCGGTTGTCCACTGTTGTGGTAAGGTTTGCACTGCTAAGTCCTCCACGGGGCCGGAGAGAGGCGTTGCAGTCGCTAGGTAGTTGACAAAGTCATAATCGCTGTCCAACCCTGCAGCTTTTCGAAGTGTGCTTTGAACTGTTTATGCACAAACAGAGGCAGGAGATCAAGGGATCTGCTCTGGAATCTTCGATCACCAAGTGCAGTGATTGAGCTACCGTGGTCTCCACATGCACCACCAATGGTTGTACCGCTGATAAGACCATCCCACAATTTACCAGTGCAACTCTCTGCCCCATGCTGACCGGTTCTCGATCTCAACCAGGTTGAAGCTGATGGATTCTTCCAGATCGAGCTGCAGCCAAGCGAAAGGATTGCCTTGTTTCGGATACCAGTATGTCGACATGTTGGGCGACAAGATTTGTCGAGGTTGGAACATGTTCTTCTTGTTGCTTCTGGTGCTGTTCGCTGTCATTTGCAGCCAAACTGAGGGAGAATGGGCATTCCAGCGCAGATCTGAAGCGTTTCAGCACCTGGATGTCTTCGTCTTGGATCAAGCCCGAGGAATTTGGGGGCACATTGAGCAGAAGCAAGCAGTTCCTATCCGAAGATTCGTAAGCTGCTCATTCATCCCTGTGCCAAAACCAGGAGATATCACATTCCGGAGGCACCCAATCTGTGCCAGTGGCCTCACCGGCCATCAGGTACCTGAAGAAACCATTCAAAGCTCAACTTACTGGCTATCGATCTTGCCGATGACAATCGACCAACACATGCTCGTTGCCCCACCATCTGATGTCTGGTCCGGCATCTGAGAAGATGTTGGCATCCGGCTGCAGCTGATGGATCGTGTCCAACCAGATCTGGAACATGTAATTCATGTCGGTGGCATTTTGCCCCGTCCAGACAGACCTCAGAATTCGGGCCAACCTATTACCTGTAGCCAAAACTCAAGAACACAGCAAATGCCTGTTCATTTGCTGCAAGATCGAACAAATGCCCAGAAGGAGACCTTCAACTTACCCAGTGAGCAACAAATGCCCCTTCTGGGCATTTGCTACAAGGAGCGTAGCTGGGCCAAGTAGAACTCATTATACAGGAGCGTATTGCCGTAGCTGCTGTCGTGAAGATCCCATGGCGACACATAGATCCCTACATCCAGGCCCTGCTCTCTGGCTGCGCTCACAAAATCTGCAACCGGTTCCGTTCTTCCATGGGCTGCTTGCCACTGAGAAATTCGTGTACGCAGAGGGCCAGAGGCAGAATCCATCGTGGTGCTTGGTAGTGAGAATCACGAGCTGGCTTTGGCCACAAGCATCCACTGCGAGGCATTGAGCGCGGTGGGATTGAAGGGGCGCTCCAAATCGGTGAATGTGTTCATCCCGAAGTGGAAGAACATTGATCACACAGGGTGATGACGCCGGATGGCCACTTGGTAGCCACGTGTTGGCCCTTTGGGTTAAAACTCTAACAATTGGTTTCTCTGTGGTCAGTAGGACTGCTAAAGTTGTAATGTGTTTCAGGGTTTAATTAGTCTTAAATTTTTGAAGTACTTTATCACTTTTGGCTAACGTCTAAATTCTGTGTAGAGAGTGGGTCCTGAGATCTATAACTCTTTAAAGAACATTTATTTAATAAGTGGGTGTGGGTTATGGATTCTAATGTTGAAGGTAGCACTTGGAAGGTAACTTCCAAGTTATATACCAGATTACTTTACCTTATGGATGTTCAAGTTACTTACCATATACTTCCACAAGACGTGGCGTGTTAGTTTGTTCTGGCTTACAAACTAAGTTTTGTGAAGTGAATCATGTAACATGCTAAGTTTACACATTATTGAAAAATTTTTCTTTTTCTTTAAGATGTATAAAATTGGGGTAACACATGATTGAGAACGTGACAACGTCCTTTGAGTTTTGACTTATGTCAAGATTCAATATCGGATTCGGCAATAATGTTCAAATGGGGAAAGACTTATGTTTAAATGTGCATCTTTGACTTCGGAAGAAGAGGCATATTTAAACATAAGAGTGAACACTACCTTTTGACAGAAGGTGTAAAATAAGCTCTCATTATACTGTATGTTTTTGAGAGTGTAACTCCAGAAGTAGACTATGGTGATGAACTTATAATACAACAGAATGTCGGATATAACATGTTAAGCAATTGGTTCAAAGATTCAATGTAATCAAAGTATTGTTTGATGTTCACAATATTTTGATGACGCTAGTTGCAAATAACATTAGGTGAAATAGTTTACTAAGTTTAAGTTACTTAATTTGAGCATGAACAACTTGAAACCTTAGTTAGTTGTAAGCGTGCACTTTGTATTCAAATTAGCTAGCTGTCACGACCCGATACAGGATGCAGGATTCCGGATATAGGATACATGATATAGGATACGGGATACAGGATATGCTTATATCTACAGGATATGCTTACAGGATATTCCTATAGGACATGCCTACATGATATGCTACAGGATATGCCTAGAGGATAAGGGTCACCATTTTTAGCTCATGACTAGATTAGGCTCATGACCAGATTAGCTCTTAGAGTTGTGAGCATAAAAACTCCGACTTAATTGTTGTACAATCAGTTACTATCAACACCAGTTATCCTACAATCATTCTTATTTCTTGTTCTTGTCTTGCTCCTTGCCTCCTGCTCTTGTCTTGTTCCTTGCCTCTTGCTCTTGTCTTGTTCCTGATTCTCATCCTGCTCCTAGTTCTTAGTTTCTGTTTTGCTCCCTGTCCTGCTCCTTGTTCCGCTCTTGAGTCAAGCTTCCTTGTTCTTGGAATCCTGCTCTCTTTCTTGTTTCTGGATTGTGGCTTGACACTAGCTCGACTAACTTGATTATGAAGTTGTCTCATATGAGATCATGAGAGAAACTTGGGATAATAGCTTGAGGATTATGTTTTCTTATCAGTACAATTTTGGGGTAGATGGCATGATATCTTATTCATGTTTGGGGAGATCTATTGAATTAGGAGATATGATTGAAACATGAAGTTAGTGTGGCGCTTCGGTGTCATGATAACATTAATGTAAAAGATAATATCATATTAAATCAGTTATGAACCAAACACTAATTCATAATTCCTTTTAATCTGTGAACAGTTCCTCAAAATATTGTCGTAATATTATCATTTTTCATCTCAAAGTTGATGTTCAGTTCATATCAACTAAGTCCAAAGTCCATATTACAGTTCTTGCATTTTAATAAATTGATATAGTTGAAAAGTTGTATTTAAACGTTAAAACAATTGTTATCAATTCAAAGGTATCCATATCGAAATTGCAAATGTTTATGGAATAAGGATTAGTTTAAAAAGATGTTTATCAGAACACTAATTGCTCAAATTAGTGAAAATGCTATACTTCTGTATAGTGTTGAAAAACATTTACATAATCAATTTGAGAGTTGAAAATAAATATAATGTTACAAAGGTGTGCAGTATTCTAAGTTCAAGGAGACTTTTATCGTGGAAACTAAGTTTTAAAATTTTGTATTTTTGAATTTAGTGAGATAGGCAGTTAAGAATTATTGAAAGGCATCTAATATGATGTGCTCTTTGAAAAATGAGTACAATGAAAGTGACAGTTAAGAGACGTGTTATTTAAAGGTTGTTGATTAAGGCACTAGAGATGGGTTGAATTTCCTAATTTTCACATTGATTTGTAAGAAACGTATGTTAACTTATTTGGTTCTTGAACTGGTCGGTGTTATGAAAGAGTACAAAGTCGGTTGCGAAAAATTAATATTAGTGCTATAACATTTGGTAAAGATTTGACCTGAATTTCATTCCCATTGGGAATGAAGTTATGTCAATGATATATCAAGTGGATGGGCTAATTTCAAGTTAGTATGACCTTGTTGTATACATGTGTATAGCCATGTGCCTTTGTGATCGCCTCTGGCCAGATTAACATGTTTACAAAGAATAAGGCTTTACGAATTGTACTCTTGTATTGAAAAAGAGCTTGATTCTGATATAAGTCTCATACCTAGTCTAGCGTAGCTATATACTAACAAGGGATAGGTATAGTAGCAGACCCTTATGTAAAGGGGTAATGAGAAACACTAAGAGATGCAGAAATGTAAAGCTATAATACTATAACATGTGAAAATCTAGAACCATTGAAAAATCAAAGAAACACAAAGGTGTTCAGTCAAGCATTTGAGATTAACTCAAAGTGCTCGTTGTGTGCTAGATGACAGAGGTCATCAACAACATTTAATATTAAGGAATAAAGCAAGCCTTTATTTCTTATTAACCAACGGGCCGACAACAACACTAACTAGAGGCCTCCAATATAAATTCTAGTTAAGTAAATAAATTAACCATTGTGTTGTGTGCGTCGGGTGACATACTTTGTAGAAGTGCAAAAGGTCTCCAAGTGACTTCATGTTGCAGGTGGTGCCTCCGGCAATTAGGTTTACGACTCAGTGAACAACGGTTCTGAAGTACTTGGCTTCGCATAATGCAAGGGGGTAATAAAAATTATGTGAACTTTTGATTGACTCCGCATAGAGTGAGATGTTAATTTTAGTTAATTTTTTCTAACATTATATAGTCTTGGAGTTAGATGTCAACGAGGACGTTGACATTTTCAAAGGAGAGGAGTGTGTCATAGTTTTTACTATGACTCGACCCTTTACTTTGGATGTTGACTATTATTATCTACTATACTATGTTGATGGACCTTAGATGTAGTAGGAAACATGCCCACTTAATGCACTTGGGTATCTGGTGATGGTCCGGTCGGGTGTCATTAGGTATTTGCCAGGAATGACCATCCCCTAAACCCTAGAGGATAACCCGAGTAGACTTTAAGATTCTGTCCTAGTAGACCTAGACAAGCTCATGTCCTAACCCCATGGAGGAGATGTGTCTCACACATACCCCCCTTGACAGAGCTAAGGCATTGTCACTCATCCCTTGAGGAATCACCCTTATCTAGGAGTAAAACCCCTTTAGGGCGACAAGGGGTACCTTGAACCACGACTAACCCTTAAGGGTTTAAGTGGCCAAGTCATACCCTAGACCTAGGGCTAGTACTTAGTGAAGACACGAGTGTGTGCTGTAGGCAAACACGAGTGTTCTACTAAGCAAACTCCCTAAGGCTAGGTTTGGATAACCCTAAGTACATGACCTTGAGAGTGCCTCACGAAAGAGCTCTTGCTAACAAGCTTAGGTTGTTCAAGGAGAACACTCCCCTAACCAAGTGTGCCAAAGCACACCTAGCTATGAGACCTAACCTCCCTCGAGCTGATGCCTAAGGCTTAGCACCCTAGTGCGAGCACAAGCATGCATGTTTGCCAGAGTATCCAACCTCTTTGCGACAAACCCATGACACAACCCCAAAGGGCATGCCTTGGGCATTGTATCACGTGACGTCTAGCCCAATGTCACATTTTCATGTGACACTGCCTTCCACGATGTGGGTTATCATGCCATAGCCCTTAGATTCAAGAGTTGCACAAAGTGCCACAAACATGGCTCCTAAATGCCAACTCTAGAACCCCTTAGTGAACCCTCAGGAACTAGGTAACGTGAACCTGTCAAATAAGATCCCACACTCACAATTGGATAAGGACACGGATGTGTCTTGCATGGCCTGGCCATGAGTGCTACACTTAGCTTGACTTGGAGGAGGAGGTTGGAAACAAGCCTCTACCTCTGCCTCTTAGAATGTGCATTCCGATGAGACCTCCCAAGCATGGATTTGCTAACGTTAAGGGTAAGCTACCTCGAAGGTGGGACATACCCCTGTCATATGGAAGTTAGGGCGGCACAACAAAGGGTTGTACCTTAACGACACAAGCTAGAGCTTGCACCAATAGAAGAGCAACAAACTCAATCATGAACCTAGGAGCTCTCCTACTCATACTCTACCTTATTTATGTGATGGAGCGCCCCCTCCCCCCTCCTGTATGTGCAAGTGGGCTGGCACAGAATGCCAACCCCTTAGTTAATGAGATGAGTTTTGCACACTAACCCCTACCCCTAAACCCTACCCAAGGGTGGGGGTTTTAGGGCATGGGTTAGGGCAACCCTAGGGTTAGGTTAGTCCTAAGGGTGTTTTTAACCTTATTTAACATGCCAAACTCATCTAATTGGGACGTCAAAATTAGGGGTGGGTTTTTTAAAAGGTAAGTGCTACCTTCGCTTAGAGTTTCTCACGATATCTAAGGACAACCGGCCGGACTACCCCTAAACACTTAAGTGCACCAAGTGGGGTTGTTTCTCACTACATCTAAGGTTCAACATAATACAATAGGTAACAATAATCAACCTCAAAAGTAAAGGGTCGAGTCATAGTAAAAATTATGACATCACTAAGGGATATCTTAGTCATTTAATGAACACCAATAAATAATAAAATATATAAATATATAAACATAAAATCATGCATAATTCTAGAGTTGGCATTTAGGAGCCATGTTTGCAGCACTTGGTGCAACTCTTGAATCTAAGGGCTATGGTATGATAGCCTAGATCATGGAAGGCAATGTCACATGGAGATGTGGCACTGGGCTAGACATCACACAATACAACGCTCGAGGCACGCCCTTTAGGGTTGTGTCATGGGCTTGTCGCCAAGGGGTTGGATACTCTAACAAACATGTATGTTTGTGCTTGCACTAGGGTGCTAAGCCTTAGGCATCTGCTCAAGGGAGGTAGGTCTCGTAAACAGGAGCCCTTTCATGAGGCACTTGCAAGGTCATGTACTTAGGGTTATCCAAACCTAGCCTTAGGGAGATTACTTAGTAAAACACTCGTGTCCGCCTATGGCACGCACTTGTGTCTTCACTAAGTACTAGCCCTAGGTCTAGGGTATGACCTAACCACTCAAACCTTTAGGGGTTAGTCGTGGTTCATGGTACCCCTTGTCACCCTAAAAGGGGTTGTACTTTCGGATGAGGGTGATTCCTCAAGGGGTAAGTGACAATGCCTTAACTCTATCATGGGGATATGTGTAAAGCACATCTCCTTGATCAGGTTAGGGCATGAGCTTGTCTAGGTCTACTGGGACAAGATCCTAAAGTCTACTCGGGTTATCTTCTAGGGTTTAGGAGATGATCATTCTAGGGGGCTTAGGGTAGGACTCGATGTTAGAGTTTTAACCCGAAGGACCAACACGTGGCAACACATGGCTGCCAAGTGGCCATTTGACGTCATTACCCTATGTGAACAACGCTAAGTCTTCCAAGATAATGGTCATTGGGGACTCCGCAGGCCAGATGTGGTGCTTCTTAGGAAGCCTCAGTGGTCGTTAGGACGCTATGGAGAGCGTCCAACTCCAGGGGTCCGAACCGGCAAGCCGGCCTTACCTCGAAAGTACTGGAAGGTGTTGGATGGCCTCTACCCAAACGCCACGAGGGTCCATGTATAGGGTAGGGGAGTTCTACTATGGTGGTTTGGCAGAGAGTGTTGCTTAGCCTAGGAGTGGGACAAGCGGGGAATCCTCGCTTGTAAGGTGAATAGAAGGAGTATGGATATATTTATAATGCCTATCTAAGTACAAACTATCTCCAACAGAGGAGCAAGATACAAGATGCAGACTTGACTCCCAAAAAGACCTCGACCCACTACCAGCCTTCCTGCTTATATAGTGGGTTACCTAGCGCTAGACCCTAGGTACATGTGGCACCTTCCTATTGGTCTGCTGCCATGTGATAGAGTCTTGTCTGTCTCATTTATGCGCCTCTCTCACGCGTGTTGTCTTATGTACCCTGGTTAGTTGGTCCAGACGATCGGATCTACACTTGGTTGCGCTGCCGCCTAACATTTGTCGCCATCAGTTCATACCTGCGATACCTTCCTTGTTCGGCGTTCGTCCCGTCGCTTGTCCGTGTCGGCTAGCCATTTGACAGTGTCTGACCACTATCAACCAGATGCCCGGACTTATTTTGTTGGCACGTCCTCGGGCCATGTGCTCTAGACACCACCCCTTGGAGCTCCCGGTACATGGCGATTTGTTCTCCGTTGCAGCTAGCGTGGTTTTTAGCGTGGTGATGGTCGCCTCCCGTAGCACGATCACCCTTCGGAGCTTTGCCTCGGACCCTGCCTGTTGCTCCCGAACTTGCTTGAGTTGACCCTCCAGGTCCTGAGTCCGTTCTTGTGAGTATTGCAGCTCTTGTTCCCTTGCCATGAGGAGTTGAGCTTGTTGGCGGGCGTGCTCCCTCAGTTTTGTGGCGGTGATTCGTGGTGTGTCCGGTTCCCTAGTTGAGCTGTGCTCCTGTCCTGTGCTTGATAGCCCTGTATCACTCATCTCTGGCTTCCTGAGTAGGAGTCCCGGTTGGCTGGCCGTAGGTGTGGTTAATGGCCTTTGCGAGTTGAGCCCTTGTTCGCACTCCCTCTGACCGCCATCAGTTCTGCTTGTGCTTCTGCGAGCTTCCCCACACCTTCGCTCTAACAGGGATTTTCGTTCATGTATCTGTTGTTCCTTTTTTGCTATGACCTGGTTGCGGGTGTGCTGGTCGTCATCGAGTAGCCCTAGGAGGGTTTTGCACTCACTGTATAGCCTCCAGAATTCCGCTCTCCTCTCGCTCAGCGTTCCCAGGCGTCCTTTGTTCTTTTTATTGTTAACATACACAGTTGGCCCCCTTGACTCAGTAGCTCCTTAGCCTTTTGGGTAACCTCCTGGGCTTCCTGCCATTGTTCCGTGAGTTCTGTCACTATGTCATCGTGTTCTTTCGCCACCGTTGGGAGGTTGAGGTTGTCATATACCACCATGGCTTCCTTTAGCTGGTCAAAGGCCTCCGCGAGCTCAGTATAGGCCGTGGAGGTCCATCATCCGTCGGCCTGGAAATGTTGGTAGTTACTCTTGCACTCGTCCTCGGACTTGTCTTCCTCTCCTCCCTAGCTGGGTCCGATTGATTGCTTAGTTGTTTTTGCCGGGGATTCCGGTGGTAGCAAGGATCCTACAGCCAGGGGAATCGCGTGTATGGGTTCTGACGTCCTATACCCTGATGATTCTTGGTCCGGGAAGGGGCTACCTTCCGCCCGTTCCTCATTTGATGCATGTTCCTCTGTTGACGCTTGTTCCTCTGTTGACGCCTGTTCCTCTATTGACACTTGTTCCTCTATTGACACATGTTCCTCTGTTGACCCTGAGGGTTCTGGCTGTTCCCTAAAGCCATGATGTCCTTCTCTTCTCTGTTCTTCATCCCTCATTTGGAGTGGTGGTGGTGCTCTAACTGTCGTCCGGCCGAATGAGCCTGTGGTCATAATAGCAATATGGCCGGCCGTGGGGAGCTTTGCTCAGTACCGGTCCAAACTTCGTGAATTCCACTAGTTAGAGCCGGAACTAGGTATTGCTTAAGGCAGTCAGCCCAATTTACTGCGACTCCTTCCCAGGCCCTACAAAGACCGTTCACCAACCGCCTGGTGATTCGACTCCCTGTTCTTCCCGTAAGCATGAAGGCCACTAGTGTTATGAACTCGGCTGCTTCCTCCTTTGCTTGTATGCCTCGTAGTCCATGTGTTCTTGTGGTGGCGGGCTATTGAACCTCCATGTCCAAGCATTCCCTAGGGCGAGGCGTCCCCTGGTAGTCAAAAGATTATCGCTAATTCGTCGAACATAATGCGGAAGACTGCGCTCCCATCCGTGCAGAACTGTATTCCCCTACACCTGGTTTGACTAGCTACTAGTTAGTTGATTGGAGAAATTGTTTGGCCTTCTCGGTGAATCCTGGGTTTTCCACTTCTCCCCACGGAAGGTCGAAGAATTCGTCCAACCGCAGCTATCTCCTGACTCGCCGAACGTTGGGTCGCCCGATTAATTCCTTGAACCTGGAGTGCATGGGCGACACCAGTTCCGCTGATTGTTCCTGGCCCTCGATGAACACATGAATCTCTTTGATTAACACCAGCCAATTCCTCTCGGTCCACCTCGTGGTCATGGTAGTGGAAGTGTGGCACTGTACACCTCCTTCCCGAGTATAGGTGTTGTGGTAGTCCTTGTGACATCCTCCGAGGTGACTGGCGCGTCTATCCCTGCGCCTAGATACACAATGATGGCACCGCCCAACCATCATTGTCTTCGTAGTACGTGCCTCACGCATGCGGTCCAACCTCGTGAACCATGTGATCCTGTGAACTAGCCACATGTGCGTTTGGAGATTCTGCTTCCAACTGCTCCATCTTCCCTATTGTGTTACCTTGTGGCTATCACGACCCAATACAGGATACAGGATTCTGGATACAGGATACGGGTTACAGGATATGCCTACAGGATTTCCTACAGGATATGCCACAGGATATGCCTAGAGGATAAGGGACATGTGGACTCGTCTTAGCCTCTACATGCATGCAACCACTTTTAGATGCATGCAACCACTTTTAGCACTCATGCCTAGATTAACTCTTGGAGTTGTGAGCATAAAAGCTCCGACCTAATTATTGTACAATCAGTTACTATCAACACCAGTCATTCTACGATCATTCTTGTTTGTCTTATTCTTGTCTTGCTCCTTGCTTTCTGTTCTCTCCTTGTCTCGCTCCTGGATCCTGTCCTACTCCTGTCTTGCTCTTGGATCCTGTCTTGCTCCTGTCTTGCTCCTGTCTCGCTGTTGGATCCTGTCTTGCTCTTGGATCCTGTCTTGCTCCTGTCTTGCTCCTGGATCCTGTCCTGTTCCTGTCTTGCTCCTGGATATTGTCATGTTCCTGTCTCGCTGTTGGATCCTGTCCTGCTCCTGTCTTGCTCTTGAATCCTGTCCTGCTCCTATCTTGCTCCCGAATCCTGTCCTACTCCTGACTCCTGAGTTCCTTGCTCCCTGTCCTGCTATCCTGCTCCAGTTCCTATCTTGTTCCTTGTCCTGCTATCCTACTCTAGTTCCTATCTTGCTCCTTGACTTGCTATCCTGCTCCAGTTCCTATCTTGCTCCTTGACCTGCTATCTTGCTCTAGTTCCTATCCTGCTCCTTGTCTTGCTATCCTGCTCCAGTTCCTATTGTGCTCCTTGTCTTAATATCTTGCTCCAGTTCCTATCTTGCTCCTGCTCCTGCTATCCTGCTCCAGTTCCTATCTTGTTCCTTGTCCTGCTATCCTGTTCCTAGTTCCTGTCCTACTCCTTGTCCTGCTATCCTGTTCCTAGTTCCTGTCCTACTCCTTGTCCTGCTCCTGAGTCAAGCCTCCTTGTTCTCAGAATCCTACTATCTTCCTTGTTCCTGGATCGTGGCTTGACAGTTTAATAGTAACTCCTTTCATAGCTTTCCAATTTTCAGCTACTTTTTTTCCTTGATTCTTCTTCTTCGTTTTCCTCCTTTTTTCTTTTATAGATCATGGCCGATTTTGAGTAATTTCAACGCGAGCACCAAATATTGCTTCATGAGCTGGCCACTTTGCGCCAAGTGGTCACAGACCTGCAAGGTTCCACCAACGCGGCGCATGCAGTTGCTAATGCATCCTCCAAGGCTGCTGCGCAGGCTCTCTCTCAAGCATTCGTGGTTTTCTCTCCATCGAACACTTCTTCGGAGCCGAAGATCAGCATGTTGGAAAAGTTCAATGGCAATCGTGTCGATTTTCAAAGGTTCCTGAATCAGATCAGGCTTTTGATCCGTATGCAACCACGTCGCTACTCAACTGATGCACAAAAGGTTGGCCTTTTGGCATCCCTACTAGTTGGATCTCCACGGGCTTGGGTTGCCCCTTTGCTGGAGCGTGACGATCCATTGATGGAAGACTTTGAAGGTTTCGTGGCTGCCTTTGAAGGTTTCGTGGCTGCCTTTGAAGCTTGCTTTGGAGATCCCGATAAGTACCGTTCCGCATGCACGAAGTTATGAAAGCTCACACAAGGATCTTGTTACGACCCGTATAATGAATAAAAGAATATTCCCTAGAAAGGTATAAGCTAGAATATTCCTAAAGAGCTATACCTAGATCTAAGAGAATTAAGGGCACACTAATATTGGAAGCCTTTTTGGAGAGCAACATGTGGAGACTAGAGACAGCTTGGGGGAGGTCGGGTGGTTTTGTGAGGGTCTTTAGTTTGTATGTAGTGGTTCCTAACAATTGTTATCAGAGCCTAATATGGGAAGCCTTCTGGAGAGCAGCAAGAGACAGCTCGGGGGAGGTCGGGTGGTTTTTGTGAGGGTCTCTAGTTTGTATGTAGTGGTTCCTAACAATTGGTATCGAAGCAAGGTTCGAGATGAGTGCTTGGTGGAAAGGAGAGGATAATACCACATGTGTGGAGATGCTGGACACTAAAAGGCAAATTGTCCAAGGAAGGGTTTTATTGGTGGCAAGGACAAGTAGATGCCTAAAAAGCTTCAAGAGATGGAGCGTGGAGAGGAGCGCAAAGGAGACTTCTCTAAACCACAAGGTAAATTTCTATTTTGTTCTTACTCAACAAGTAAACTGCATGGCACGGGAGGAGCCACACACACATGCTATTGTAGTGGAGGGATGACTTGGTAAGCATCCAGTGCGAGTCCTTGTGGATAGCATGAGTAGCGATAACTTTGTGTCAACAAAGTTAGTGGAGTAGTGCAACTTGCCCACAAAGACTGTGCCTCAATATGAATTTGAGGGCTCAGCTATCACATAGAGCTATAGTGCTTGTGTGGAGGAGTTACAACTATAGGTTGGCAAAACCCAACTGGTGGAGCTGCACGAAGACTGTGCCTCAATACGAGATTGAGGGCTCAGTTGTCACACAGAGCTATAATAGTGCTTGTGTGGAGGAGTTACAATTGTAGGTTGACAAATGGTCGTCGGGGACTCCACAGGCCAGATGTGGTGCTGCTCAGGAAGCTGCAGTGGTCGCCAGGATGCTGTTGAGGGTGTCCAACTCCGGGGTTCTGCCGGTACGCCAACCTTACCTCAGGAGTAATGGGAAGTATTGGGTTGCCCTCTACCCGGACACCGCGAGGGTCTGTGTACAGGTGAGAGGGGAGTTCTACTGAGATGACTGGGCAAAGAGGATTGTGGGACCCAGGAGTCGGCAAGCGGGGAACGCCCGTTGGTGGGGAGAATAGAAGGAAATGGGTATATATTGCTTGCCTGAGTACAACTATCTCCGACAGTGGAGTAATCTATAAGACGCAGACTTGACTCCCAAAAGACCCTGACCCACTACCAGCCTTCCGGCTTATATAGTGGGTACCTACCACTAGTCCCTAGCTATAGGTGGTGCTCTCTCACTGGTTTGCCGCCTGGTGATAGAGTCCTGCCTGTCACATTTATGCGCCTCCCCGTGCTGTCCTTCATACCCTGGGTAGTTGGTCTGGACGATCGGATCTTCGCCCGCTTACGCCGCCGCTTGACACCGGTTGCCATCAGTCCGTACCTGAAGTACCTCCCTTATTCGGTGTTTCGTCCAGCCGCTTGTCTGCACCGGTGGTGACTTGCTGGATGGCCGCGATGACGGGCCACCGTCAACCAGATGCCCAGGCTTATTCGTTGGCACGTCCTGGGCCATGTGCCCTAGTTATCTGCTCTTTGGAGCCCGGTACATGGCGATCTCGCTCTCTGTTGCCGCTAGCGTGGTTTTTAATGTGGTGATGGTCGCCTCTCGAAGCGCGATCACCCTTCGGAGCTTTGCCTCAAACCCTGTCTGTTGCTCCCGGGCCTGCTGGAGCTGATCCTCCAAGTCCTGCATCCTTTTCCGGGAGCATTGTAATTCTTGTTCCTTTGCCGCGAGGAGTTGGGCCTATAGTTGGCTGTGTACCTCTAGCTCCCTGATGGTTCGGGCCTAGTCCTGTCTCGGGCTGGCTGGCATGGGGGCGCTCACTTCTGGCTTCCTGAGGGGTGGTACTTTGGATGGCTGTAGGGGTGGTACTGGTTTTGGAGAGTTGCATCTTTGTCAGTAATTCCCTTCTGACCGACGTTAGTTCTACTTGTGCCTCAGCGAGCTCCCTACACCTTCGTTCTAACCGAGCTTTGCATTCCTGTATCTGTCGTTCCCTTCCGGCTATGACCCGGCTGCGGGCGTGCTGGTCATCGTTGAGTAGCCCTAGGAGAGTTTCGCACTCACTGTACAACCACTGAAAGTCCGCTCTCCTTTCGCTCCAGCTTTCCCAGGCGTCCTTCGTTCTCTTCATTGTCATCATACATAGTCGGCCTCCTTCACTCAGTAGCTCCTTAGCCCTTTGGGCAACTTCCCGGGCTTCCTGCCACCGCTCCGTGAGTTCTATCACTATGTCGTCGTGTTCCCTTGCCACTGTTGGGAGGTCGAGGCCGTCATATATCGCCATGGCTTCGTCTAGCTGGTCGAAGACCCCTGCGAGCCTGGTATAGACCGTGGAGGTCCATCGTTGGCCTGGAAGTGTTGATAGTTACTCTCGTATTCATCCTCGGGCTCGTCCTTCTTCCCACGGAAGGTCAAAGAATTCATCCAATCGTAATTGCTTCTTGACTCGCCAAACGTCGGGTTGCCCGATTAATTCCTTGAACTTGGAGTACTTGGGCGATACTAGCTCCGCTGCTCGTTCTTGGCCCTTGATGCGCACTCGAATTTCTCTGATCACCACTGGCCGATTTTTCTCTGTCCACCCCGTGGTCATGGTAATGGAGGTGTGGCATTGTGCACCTCCTTTCTGAGTGTAGGTGCCGTGACAATCCTTGTGGCGTCCTTCGAGGTGTCGCGCATCTATCCCTGCACCTAGTTACGCAATGATGGCGCCGCCTGACCATCATTGCCTTCGTAGTGTGTGTCTCACGCCTGTGGTCCAGCCTTGTGGACCATGTGGTCCTGTGAGCTAGCCACACGGGCGTTTGGAGATCCTGCTTTCGTCTCCTCCGTCCTCCCTATCTCTTCACCCCATGGTTCGCTGGTTCTGCCCCAGGATTCCTCAATCTGTGCTCCATCAGGGTGAACAACGCTGCTACTATCGGTCGTTCGTCGTGGTACTTGTACGTTAACGTAGACTATGGTGGTTTTGCTGCCGCCTGGGGAGACCCATTTTGGCTCTAACTACACAGTCTTACCTATTGATCCCTTCCTAGCGCTTCTTCCCCCCACTGGCCCTGCATGTCCCCTATCTAGGTTTCCAAGTCCTACTTCCACCCGGCCGTGTCTACACTGGAGCTTCTCCCCCCCCACTTCCCAGGCCGATCTCCGATTGGCCCAGGTAATGGATATCTCTCCTTGGGACCACTGAAAAAGGGCTGTCGATCCCTATCGCTACCAGCTCTGGAGTGGCTTCGCTTGGTTGGGGTGACTGTCTGGCTTGTTTATGTCCACATAGGCCCTCTGGACTTGTCTTGGTGGTGGTGAACCAACGTTCCGGTGCCGGATAGTCTTGGGCTTTGGTTGCTGCTGCGATCCCTAGCTCCTTTACGTTGGCCTGCCTCTGATGCGAGGCCTCCTGTCTGGCGCAACCCAATCCTGGGAGCCGGCCTGCGGAGGTCGCTGTTACGCCCTTGCTCCATCCCAGCACCCGCCGGGCTTCTGATACTCTATCGCCCCGAATCTCCGTGCGGGGACCTGGGTTTCGTCTGTGGTTATGGACCTTATCGCCCTTCTGGTGCGGAACCGTATTTGTTGGTGCTCCCAATCGTGTTGTACCTTTGCACCCCTGAGCTAGGGTCGACCAAGGAGTAGGTCGAATCCCCCCTGGCGTGCATATCCAGGATCACAATGTTGATTCAAAATTTGACCATTTGGATCTCGACCTCAACTGCCCTCAGAATGCCTTTGGGTGCCACCTCGGCCTGATTGGCCATGCGTACATGAAATGGGGTGGGTTCTGGAGTTGGCATACGTAATTTCCTGTGGAGCTCTGCTGACATGACATTGATGGCTGAACCCCCATTTATAATCACTTTGTTGATGGTGTGACCCGCCATGCGAACCGGGATAGTCGGTACGTCGTTCACGTAGTCCACTGTGGTTGCAGTGCTTCTTGGTGGGTTCTTGCTGCTGGTCGTACCCGATTCTCCCATCGTGCGGTGGGAACCAGCGGCGTTTCCTGTTCTGACCCCTTTTGGGCCTCCCCCCCTACGAGTGCGTAGTTTCGCCTTCTCCTTAGTTTTCTTAGCAATTCCTAGCCTCGGTTGGGCTCCACAGGTTCCGAGACTGTCAATTCTTGCATTTGCTTCCTTACCCACTGCTTTAAAACCGGAGTACTTATTGCCTGTCTTCTCCTTTCGCGCCTTCGCGCTCCCCTGGTTCTCCGCCTTTGGGTTTCCCTTGTTTCATTGCTAAGGGCGCCTGTGGTACTATGTCTGTCCTGACGTCCTGTTCTGGTAATACCCTCGTTACTTGGTTTACTTGTGGTGTGGAGTTTGGAATTGGGTTGGCGGGGATCTGCCCGTTACTCGTCTTGGCGACGCCGGCTGCTTGCGCTTCTAGCATTGGTTTGATCAATGACACCCATGAACATCGGTAGAGCGGGTGTGGGCCTCCGCACAGTGCGCACAACACCTCCTTGCGTTTCGGTCGTCTCTCTCTGTCGCCATACCTGGGTCGGTACGGTGGCTGTTCTCAGGAGTGGGACCTGCGATTTCAGTCTCCTGAACGGGACCTCCTACGGGGTTGGTTGTCTCCCTCCGTCCTGCGGCCATAACTCCTTCGGCCATTTGGGCCCTCTTCAATTCCTCATTCTACTGCCAGTGTGGCTACCTGTGGAAACCGCCGATCTGGTCCCTCGGCCACCCCTGTGGCTTTTGGTACATGTGCTTCCAGCATGGGTTTGAGCATTGCGATCCAGGGGCATCGATACAATGGATGGTGTTCGCTGCACAGCGTGCATACCAACTCTCGGTGTTCCGACCGTCTATCTCTGTCGTCGTGCTTGGGTCGGTTTTGTTGTCGTTCCCAGGAACGCAACCTCTGGTCGCAGTCTCCTGATCGTGATTTGCGACAGAGTTGGCCCTTACTACGGCTCCCATATTGTCGGTCCCCTAGGTGATCCGCCTCCTGTCGCTTAACGGCCCAGGCGCCAGCCTGGGGTGGCGTGCTGCTTAGGAGCTTGGTTAGCTGGTAACAGTTGTCTGTGTTGTGGGATCTTTGCAATACTTGTCCCTGCGCGCTGTGTATCCTAACTGAGCAAGGATCGCCGCCAAGTCTTCCTGCTTTGTGACTACTCTATAGGTCCCCCTTCGTTGGGACTGCGCGTGCTCCCTGGTCCCCTCCTGTCTTCCCCTCCAGGTCGGGTTAGGGACATCCGAGAGGTCATCCTTGTCTGTGGTGGTGCCGTTGGTCCCTTCTGCGTCCGGTTTGTCCTGCGCCTTCCTTTCTTGGCATCTTTCAGCTTCCCGCTTTTCGGCCTTCCTGGCGTATCGGAGCAACTTGTCGAACGTTTGATCGTCGTCCAAGCCGATCCACTTGCAAATCTTCGGCCGCAGTCCCTTTCAGTACCACATTTTCTTGGTCAGGTCAACTGGGCGCCCAGCATACGGACCGTGTATTCGTCAATCGACTCTCTTGCTTTCTGTTTCAAGCTCGTTAGCTTGTGGATCACCTCCTCTTCACTCTTTTCTTCATGGAAGGTATCCAGAAACGCCCTTCGTGCGGTCTCCCAACGGGCTCCTTCGTTCGCCTTGTGGAATCGCATCCACCAGGCGTGTGCCTTCTTGTCCAGAGTGCAGACAAAGGCACTCATCTTCTTGTGATTGTCGCTCACACTCCGAAGTTCGCACACTTGTTCGAACTTGTGGACGTGTTGGTCTGTGTCTTCCCCCTTTGCTCCACGGAATGCAGGTAAGGGCACGGTTATGGTGCTCTCTTGCATTCGAGTGAGCGCTTGGGCTAATAAGGTGATCGGGTCGGTTCCCATGGCATCCCGTTGTGCCTGAGAATTGTTCCGATCCGGACCCTCCGCTTTGGACGTGGTGTAGTTCACGCCCTAGTATTTTGCGGGCACCTTTCTCCTTCCTCGCGGCCCTGCCCTCCCTGTTGAGGGTGGGTGACGAGGACGGGCTCCCCCCGGCTGTCCCTCGGAGGCCCCCGCCACGAGACCATCCTGACGGCTGGTGGCACAGCTTACCTTGGTTGGACGATTTTCCCTCCTCCAGCGAGTAGTTTTGTATGACCGTGCACGGATTTCCCTTGCGACGTCTAGACGATCGTGATCGATGGGGAGATTCCTCCTCGCCCCGAGATGGTATCCCCCCGTTTGGTAATGGTTGCGGCTCTACCGTGTGCCTGGCAGATTTCCCTCGTAGGGCTGGTGCAATACTAGTCGCTCGGGCGAATCTCTCTTGCCCCTGGACGAATTCCTCTCGTCCCTTCTCCAAGGTAGCCACCGTGCGGCCCCTCTTTTTGGTGCCTCCTCCCAGTCCGTTAGCTCGTCGACGTCCAGTCGCCTCCGCACAGGCGGTCGCCCCAGGTGTACCCCGGCCTTCCGAAGCCTTGGGTTCCCATCTTGGTAGCCACCCTGACTTGTTGCGTCGTCCGATTGGCTGAACTCCTAGTGCGGAGGTTGCCTTGTTGGCAATCGATGACCCTCCCTACGGGGGCTTCCCGGATGAGGCTCTTCCTCCCCTCTTTCCGGGCAGACACGGGCCCCCGCATCACCCTGATGGGTGACGATGACCCTGGGTTTCCTATCTTACCTCCATCGTGGCGCTGGTCACACTGGGCTTCTGGCTCACGTCCTCCTTCGCTATTCGTGTTGCTTTCTCCCCCTTGAGATTCTTGTCTTCGTTGCATGTCTGCCCTCTCCTGGGGTTGTCCTGGCCGAGGTTTCCTCCTTCGGAGGTACTCGTCAAACACTGGTTCTGCTCGTTGGTATGGGAGCTCTTCTTTCACCTACGTCGAGAGGCGGAGGGCTTCCGTCGTCTAGCCATTCGTCCCACTCTGCTTCGTAGGTTATTGTCGGGCGAAGTCGCCCGTCTGGGTGGCCATCATGCCCGCATGCTGCCGTGCCTGGATTGTCGTCCGGACGTGCTGCGGTTCCTTCATATCCTTCTTCGTCATCAGCAGTGCGTGACCGCCTCTGCCGCTGGTGTGCCGATTTACTGCTGCTTGGAGATTCGGCCATGCGGTGTTACCGTTGTTCCCTCGGTTAGGTGAGGCAGGGGCCGATTGCAGCAACCAAGGTGCCTTGCCGCCGTCCATCAATCTCCCTCAGCTGGCTCGTCGCATTCTCCTGGTCAGCTGTTGCTCGTCAATCTCTATTTGCTCGAATGAGTTAATCCCGGCTCTTCGTCGGGCCGCCACTCTACTTGTTACAGTGAACTCCATCTATGTGTACTATCTATCCCTCCGTGGTCACCACAAATGGTCGTCGGGGACTCTGCAGGCCAGATGTGGTGCTTCTCAGGAAGCTGCAGTGGTTGCCAGGACGCTGTTGAGGCGTCCACTTCGGGGGTTCGGCCGGCACGCCGGACCTTACCTCAGGAGTAATGGGAAGTATCGGGATGGCCTCTACCCGGACGCTGCGAGGGTCACAGGTAAGGGGGAGTTCTACCGAGATGGCTGGGCAGAGAGTGTTGTGGGGCCCAGGAGTCGGGCAAGTGGGGAGAGCCCGCTTGTGGGGTGAATAGAAGGAAAATGGATATGTATTGCCTATCCGAGTACAAACTATCTCCGACAGGGGAGCAAGATACAAGACGTAGACTTGACTCCTCTACAGAACGACCCCGACCCACTACCAGCCTTCTAGCTTATATAGTGGTTACCTACCACTAGTCCCTAGCTACAGGTGGCACTCTCCCATTGGTCTGCCGCCTGGTGACAGAGTCCTGCCTGTCACATTTATGCGCCTCTGCGCGCGTGCTGTCCTTCGTACCCTGGGTAGTTGGTCCAGACGATTGGATCTTCGCCCGCTTACACCACCACCTGACACCGGTCGCCATCAGTCCGTACCTGAAGTACCTCCCTTATCCGGTGTTTTGTCCAGCCGCTTGTCCGCACCAGTGGCGACTTGCCGGATGGCTACGATGACGGGCCACTGTCAACCAACAAAACCTAGCTAGCGGAGACTTTCTTTCTTGCGAAGCTAGTGCATGTGGATCCTAAGATCTAGTGGAGCACCAAGCACATGAAGCTTGAGTATAGTGAAGTGAAAAACACTTGGTTTGGAAGAAAGCTTGAGTCTCCAAACAAGTTCTTTTACTGTCACCTTGAGCAAAGTTGTTGTGCGAGGAGTTTGCTGACGTCTTCCCTCCCGAGCTACTCATGGCTTACCACATGCAAGAGGTGTGGAGCATGAGATTGTGTTGGAACAGGGTATGAAAGACATTTACTGTAAGCCATTTTGACTGAGCCATGCTAAGGAGCAAAGAGGTTAAGAGACAAGTGATGGAGCTATTGGAATATGGCTTCATACAACTGAGCAAGTCTCCATTTGGTGCACCAGTATTGCTTGTCAGGAAGAAAGATGGCACCATGAGGATGTGCATAGACTATAGAGCTCTCAACAAGCAAACAGTGAAGGATAGGATGCCCGTGCCACGTGTGGATACTATCATGGATTGTCTCTGTGGAGCCAGAGTGTTCACCAAGATAGATTTGCACAGTGAGATATCATCAGATTGCTGTGAAGGAGGCAGATATCTACAAAACTGCTTTCAACACTAGCTTTGAGCATTTCAAGTTCACTGTTATGCCATTTGGCTTAACAAATGCCCCAATCACATTCACTCGGTTGATGACTGAGGTGTTTGGTGACTACTTGTATGACTTTGTGGAGATCTTCCTCGACAATATTCTTATTTACAGTAAGAATATGAAGGAGCATGTGCAGCATTTGCAAAGAGTTCTTCAGTTGTTGAGGGAGAACAAGCTCTATGCAAAGATGCATTTTCTCAGTGCGAAGTGGAGTATTTGGGTCACATTGTGATGCCAAGTGAAGTGAAGATTGATCCATAGAAGGTGGCAGTGGTGGAGCAATGGCCAGTTCCTAGCAATGCAGAAGAGTTACGGAGTTTCTTGGGCATGGTTGGTTATTACCAACGGTATGTCAAGGATTATGCTAGGAAAGCTTCTCCGTTAACTAGGTTGTTGAGGAAGGACGTTCCCTTTACATGAAGTGCTTGAGAGAAGAGCAGTTTCCAAGCTTTGAAACAAGCTTTGGTATGTGCACCAGTTTTATTTATTGCAGATCCCTCTAAGCCTTATGAGGTATCGTGTGATGCAAGTGGAGTGGCCATTGGAGTTGTACTTATGCAAGAGGGAAGGCCTATTGCTTATGAGAGTTGTACTTTGAATCCTACAGAGTAACGGTACTCAACATATGAGCAAGAACTACTGGCTATTATTAATGCATTACAAGGTTGGAGGCACTATCTTTATGATGCAAGTTTCAAGGTGTTTACAGATCACAAGCCTTTGGTGTATTTGTTCACACAGAAAGAGTTGTCGACAAGCTCGTTGGATGGTTGTTTAGAGTTTTTATCTGGTGCCACAAAGGCGGCTTGCCAGGTGCCAACCCTGGAATCCCCTCTCTTGGAAACCCCACGAAACCTGGTAAAGTAACCCGTATTAGGAACCCAAGCCTTAGGAAGTCAAACCCCTAGCTGACTAAGTCCACAAACGAGACTCAACTTGTGAATCAGGATACACGGACTAGCCGAGCTTTAGGTGTCGTTCCTAGCTTGGCGTGGTTGAGGCGGCCGAAGCAAGGCCTCAACCACTAGTTTTGCAGAATGTGAACTTGGGCAATGTCTTTGAGCTTGCGGGCAGGTTTTCGGACCAAGGAATCTGACTAACTCCTTGGAAGTGACGTGTCCCTATCTCAGAGGCAAGATCCTACCAACGATAAGGATAGTCTAAACCCTAGGGGGGTTGTACCCCTATCGTGTGGAAGTTTGGGCAGCACAACGGAGGGTTGCACCTTGACGACACAAGCTTAGCTTGCACCGGTAGGAGGTTAACGAGCTCTCTCTTGAACCCAGGAAGCCTCATTACATATACTCTACCTTATTTATGTGACGGACCCCCCCCTCCCCCCTGTTTACCTAAATGAGTAAGTGGGCTGGCATGGAAATGCCAGCCCTTAGAGAAAATGGTTGTCCTAACCTAACCCTAAACCTAACCCCTAGGGGGGGTATTAGGGCGTGGGGTTAGGGCAACCCTAGGGTTAGGTCAACCCTAGGGGTGTCCCTAACCCTTTTTGACAAGCTATATTTAACGGAAAACCTATCTTTTGTAACGTCAAACTGGGGGAGAGTTTTCTAGAGGGTAAGTACTACCTTCGCCTAGAGTTTCTTGAGGTACTTAGTGACAGCCGGTTGGACTACCCCTAAACACCTAAGTGCACTAAGCGGGGCTGTTTCTCACTACAACTAGGGTTCGCCACACAACTCCATTAGGTAACAACAATCAAACCCCAAAGTAAAGGGTCGAGTCATAGTAAAAACTATGACAATGGTTAAGCTCATGGAGTTTGATGAATTTCCTATTGAGCATCTTGTGGGAAGGTTAACGTGGTGGCAGATGCTTTGTCACGTGTTAAGAGAGCCACAGTAGTTGGAGAATTCCAAACACGCTTATGTAATGCATTAATAAGGACGGTCAATGAGTTTAAGGTAGTTCAACATACTCAAGCACAAGATGCCGAGGTGTAGGAGCTCAAAGGACAGCTAGAGCAACCATTCTCATTTCAGGATGGAGTTTTATATTACAATGGCCATGTGTATCTTCATTGTGTGGACCATTTGATCAACCAGGTACTATATTTCCATCATGATCGCCCGGAGGTTGGTCATTTTAGGGGGAGGAAAACGTATGAGTTGATTAAGAGGAGGTTCTATTGGAGGAATATGAAAGATGATATCATAGAGTACTACAGGACTTGTCAGCAAGTAAAGGTGCCCAGAGAGAAACCAGGTGGGCTATTAGTACCATTGCCTATTCTAGACAAGCGATGGGGCAGTATCTCTATGGACTTTGTCACCTAATTGCCAAGGACACAATGGCATTGGAATGAGTCCATACTATGCTATGTTTGGATGGCATACCAAGATAGTTTTTGAGTTGGGTTTAGCAAGTAAGAAAGTTCAAGGCAACATGGATGAGGAAGCTAAATATCTGAGTGTTGAGCTTAGAAACATTTAGAGTTTGTGCAAGAAGAACTTACAAGCAGCTCGGAGTCGAGCTAAGTTTGTTAATGAGCACAGAAGCTTCCAAGAGTTCTAGGTGGGAGATTATGTATATTTTCGAGTTGTATTTGCCACACATGTAAGGTAGAACACTGTTGTGGCCTTACGGAAAGGACACAATGATAAGGTACTCAGGTCCTAATGAGATTCTGGAGCATATCGATAAGGTGGCATATCGACTATAGTTGCCAGAAGGAGTGAGGGTGCACCCAGTTTCATGTTAGCCAATTAAAGAGAGTACTCACAAGGAACAAGTCCCGGGTAGATTCTTTGTGAATGTATGAGGCTAATGATACAGGACCAGTTGAGTAAGTTATACTGCCCTTGAGGACAAGGACTTGCTAATGGGGGGAGGATTGTTACAACCCGTATAACGAATCAAAGAATATTCCCAGAAAGGTATAAGTTAGAATATTCCTAAAGAGCTATACTAGATCTAAGAGAATTAAGGGCACACTAATATTGGAAGCTTTTTTGGAGAGCAGTGTATGGAGACTAGAGACAGCTTGGGGGAGGTCGAGTGGTTTTGTGAGGGTCTTTAGTTTGTATGTAGTGGTTCCTAACAGATCTTGACCAGCTTCCGTCTATGCATCCGAATTTCAGCAACTTTGCACGAACATTTCATGGGACGAGACTGCATTGATTAAACACTTCCATTTTGAGTTGAGGGATGATGTGAAGGACCTTCTCCTTATGTTACCGGATGCCCAAACATTAACGGAGATCATGCAACAGGCCGTTCACTGCGACAACCACTTGTTCGAGCGTCGTCAGGAAAAATCCCATCAACAGTTCTTGCAAACCAATCCTGCAGCTGTGGTACATACTCCTGCGACACCTTCTGGAGTAGTTCCTATGGAGGTTGAGAAATACAAGCGTGGCTCACTTTCTGCTGCTAAAAGCAACGTTGCCGCAGTGAGAATCTATGTTTGTATTGTGGTGAAGCAGGACACAAGGCAGCGGAATGTCCTCCTAAAGCCAGGAAGTTCAAGACGTGTGAAGTTGAAGCCGAAGTTCAATGTCCACTTCGTCTAGGAGCTGTGAAGTTGGACAACGGTGCAGGCTCCATTGGTGCTGCTCATACCATTCCATCACTCAAGTTTCCTGTACACATTCATCTTAATAATCGAGAGCTTAAGGAGTTTGCCCTGTTAGACACTGGTGCAAATGCATGTTTCATGGATGACACTTTTGCAACTCAACATGGCATTCCGGTGGTGAAATTGAAGCGTGCAGTTCCTGTAGAGGTGGCCGATGGGCGTCTGATTGCTTCTGGCGCAGTTACCCATGCTACCGAACCTCTCTCTTGCAGTCATATGACACATTCAACTGTTCGATTCCTTCAACTTGATCAAGACTCGGTCGACTCCCATCATTTTGGGCATGCCATGGTTCGGTTTTGCAAATCCTCAGATCGATTGGAGGTCTAGGATGCTCACGTTTTCCTCTCTAGAAGCCAGGATCAATCTTGTACCTTCCTGCATGCAAGATACGTCCTTAGTGGTTGAGGCAGTGCAAGCTTCAGGATTAACCATGCATGTTTCTGTATTAGAGTTGAAGATTCCTCCTCGACAGGATTCATCTCATGTTAGTTCCTCCGCAAGCTCTCTCCACTCCTGTAAGTTCGCGGATTCCTGTACATGGTTCTTCCAATCCTGTATCAGTGTTGAAGACTTCTCCTCGACAGGATCCACCTCCTGTCAGTTCCTCAGCACATTCTCAGGCTCTCATCAGTTCGCGGTTTCTGAAGGTTCCTCCTCAACAAGATTCACCTCCTATCAGTTTGTCAACACATTCTCAGGCCCTCCTCAGTTCGCAGTTTCCTGTACAGGGTTCTTCCAATCCTGTATCAGTGTTGAAGACTTCTCCTCGACAGGATCCACCTCCTGTCAGTTCCTCAGCACATTCTCAGGCTCTCATCAGTTCGCGGTTTCTGAAGGTTCCTCCTCAACAAGATTCACCTCCTGTCAGTTTGTCAACACATTCTCAGGCTCTCCTCAGTTTGCGGTTTCCTGTACATGGTTCTTCCAATCCTGTATCAGTGTTGAAGATTCCTCCTCGACAGGATTCACCTCTTGTTAGTTCATCAACACTACAGGTTGCTCCTCCTGCTTCTCCTTTTTCTACTCCTGCAGTACAGGATTGTCTCTAGCATCTTCGTCAGGTACAAGATGATCTCCGGGTTCATCTTCAGTAGGCATAGGAACGATACAAGCATCATGCTAATGCTCACCATCAGCCGGCACATGCATACAAGATTAGTGATCTCATGTGGCTTCTTCGTCGACATATTCGCACCAACAAGCCTTCTTCTAAGTTGGATTTTCAACGATTGGGCCCTTACAGGATTGTGGCGGAGGTCAATCCTGTAGCTTTCCGACTCGAGTTACCATCTACGGTAAAACTCCATCCTGTGTTTCACACCTCCTTGTTGGAGCCGTATCATCCTTCTTCTATTCATGATCGTGCTTTTCTCTCCCCCTCATGTGGTCATTGACGATGAACCTGAGTGCGAAGTTGTAGCCATCCTCGATTCTGGTCTTCATCACCGCCAACTTCAATACTTGGTGGATTGGAAAGGTTATTTGCCTATTGATCGCACTTGGGAACCTGCATCCAACTTACTCCATACTTCTTCCAAGGTTGTTGCCTTCCATCGGCATTATCCTACTAAACCAGCTCCCAAGACTCGTGGAACTCGTCTTTAGGGAGGAGGTGCTGTCATGACCTGATACAGGATACATGATATGGGTTACAGGATATGCCTGCAGGATATTCTTACAAGATATTCCTATAGGATATGCCACAGGATATGCCTAGAGGATAAGGGACATGTGGACTCGTCTTAGCCTCTACATGCATGCAACCACTTTTAACACTCATGCCTAGATTAGCTCTTGGAGTTGTGAGCATAAAAACTCCGACCTAATTGTTGTACAATCAGTTACTATCAACACCAATTATTCTACAATCATTCTTGTTTTGTTTTATTCTTGTCTTGCTCCTGCTTCTGTTTCTCCTTGTCTCGCTCCTAGATCCTGTCCTACTCTTGTCTTGCTCTTGGATCCTGTCATGTTCTTGTCTCGCTCTTGGATCCTGTCCTGCTCCTGTCTTGCTCCTGGATTCTATCCTGTTCCTGTTTTGCTCCTGGATCTTGTCCTGTTCCTGTCTCGCTCTTGAATCCTGTCCTGCTCCTGTCTTTCTCCTGGATCCTGTCCTACTCCTGACTCCTGAGTTCCTTGCTCCTTTCCTGCTATCCTGCTCCAGTTCCTATCTTGCTCCTTGTCTTGCTATCCTACTCCAGTTCCTATCTTACTCCTTGACCTGCTATCTTGCTCCAGTTCCTATCTTGCTCCTTGACCTGCTATCCTGCTCCAGTTCCTATCTTGCTCCTTGTCTTGCTATCTTGCTCTAGTTCCTATCGTGCTCCTTGTCTTGCTATCTTGCTCTAGTTCCTATTGTGCTCCTTGTCTTGCTATCTTGCTCCAGTTCCTATCTTGCTCCTGCTCCTGCTATCCTGCTCCAGTTCCTATCATGTTCCTTGTCCTGCTATCCTGCTCCTAGTTTCTGTCCTGCTCCTTGTCCTGCTCATGAGTCAAGCCTCCTTGTTCTCAAAATCCTGCTATCTTCCTTATTCCTGGATCGTGGCTTGACAGTGGTTCGATTGCCCTGCCCCGGGATTCCTCAGCCTGTGCTCCATTTGGGTGGCCAGAGTGGCTACTATCAGCTGCCTGTCGTGGTACTTGTCCGTTATTGTTGACTGTGTGGTTTTGATGGTGCTTGGTGAGGCCCATCCTGGCTCTAACTGCAGAGCCTTACATGTTGATCCCTTCCTACTGCTTCTTCCCCATATTGGCCCCGCATGTCCCCCATCTGGGACTTCGCGTCCTACTTCTACCAGGGAGGGTCTATGCTGGAGCTTCTCCCCCCCCCACTTCCAAGGCTAATCTATGATCATCCGTGATAGTGGGTACTTGCTGTTGAGGCCAGGACTGATATAGGGCTATCAGTCCATACTAATACCGGGCTTGGGGTGGCTCTACTTGATTGGTGCGATCGTTCGACTGGGGTGTGTCCAAATGGGCCCTCCGGAATCATCTTGGTGGTCGATGAACCAATGTTTTGGTGCTGGATAGTTTCGGGCTTCGGTTGCTCCTCCTGTGATCCTTAGTTCATTCACGTTGTGCTGCCTCTGATGATAGGCCTCCTGCCTGGCATGACTCGATCTCAGGGGTCAGCCTGCGGGGGTCGCTGTTGTGCCCTCGTTCCATCCTCCGCTCCTACTTGGCTCCTGGTATTCCAGTTCCCTGAATTTCTGTGCGTGGGCCTAGGTTTGGCCTGTAGGTACGGACCTTATCGCTCGTCTGGTTCAGAATCTTATTTGTTGGTGCTCCCAGTCGTGCTACACCTTCGCACCCCTAAGCCAGGGTCGACCGAGGAGTAGGTCGAATTCCCCTCTAGCGTGCATGTCTAGGACCATAACGTTGATCTAAAATTTAATCGTTTGGATCTCGACTTCTACTGCCCTCAAGATGCTCTTAGGTGCCACCTCGGCCTGATTTGCCATGCATACCTGGAGTAGGCTCCGGAGTTGGCATATGCAACTCCCTGTGGAGCTCTGTTAACATGACATTGACTGCCGACCCCCCATCTATAATCACCTCGCTAATTGTGTGACCCGCCATGCGAACAGGAATGGTTGGTACATCATTTACGTAGTCCACTGTGGTTGCAGTGCCTCTTGGTGGGGCGGTCGTGCCCGATTCCCCCATTGTGTGGTGGGAATCAGCGGCGTTTCTTGTTCTGACAACGTCTGGGCCTCTCTCCTTCTGAAGGCACGGTTTTGCTGACTCCTTACCTTTCTTAGTGATTCTTGGCCTTGGCTGGGCTCCAAGGGTCCCGAGACGATCAGTCCTTCAGTTTGCTTCCTTACCCACTGCTTTAATACTGGGGTTTTGTTGCCTGTTTCCTCTTTTCGCGCCTTTGCGTTCCCTTGGTTCTCCACCCTTACGTTTCTCTTGTTTCGTCCGCTAAGGGAGCCTGCGGTACTATGTTTGTCCCATTGTCCTGTTTTGGCAGTATGACCGTTACTTGGTTTACTTGTGGTGCGGGGTTGGCATTGGGTTAGCAGGGATCTACCCGTTACTCACCGGCTGCTTGCGCCTCTAGCATTGGTTTGATTAATGATACCCATGAACATCGGTAAAGCAGGTGTGGGCCTCCGCAAAGTGCACACAACACCTCCTTGCGTTCCGGGCGTCTCTCTTTATCGCCATACCTGGGTCGATACAGTTGTCGCTCGTGGGAACGGGAGTTACGATTCCGATCTCCCGAACGAAACCTCTTACAGGTCGATTATCCCCCTCCGTCCTGCGGCCGTAACTCCTTCGGCCATCTGCACCCCCTTCGGTCCCCCGCTCTACCGTCAGTGCGGCGCCTATGGTAGCCTATTGCTCAGAAGTTTGGCCAGCTGGTAGCAATCGTCCATGTTGTGAGATCCGCGGATGTTACATACTCAACAGTACTTGTCCCCACGTGTGGTGTATCCCATTTGAGCCAATGTTGTGGATAAGTCTTCCTTTTGTGTGGCCCTCGTTGGGTTTCCCCCCGCTGCAGCTTCCTGTGCCCCTTGGCTCCCGACCGTTTTCCCTTCTGGCCGGCTTTGGAGCATCAGAGAGGTTTTCCTCATCCGAGGTGGTGTCGTTTGCCCCTCTGCGTCCGATTTGTCCTGCGTCTTTCTTTCTTGGTGTCTTTTAGCTTCCCGCTTCTCAGCCTTCTTGGCGTACCGGAGTAGTTTGTTGAACATCCGGTCATCATCTAAGCCGATCCACTTGCGGATCTCCAGCCACAGTCCCTTTCAGTACCACATTTCTTGATCAGGTCAACTGGGGCGTCTCTTAGCCGGGTGATGTACCCTAGCATGCAAACCGTGTATTCGTCGACCAACTCTCTTGCTTTTTGTTTCAAGCTCGTTAGCTTGTGGTCACCTCCTCTTCACTCTTTTCCTCCTAGAAGGTATCCTGAAACGCCCTTCGTGCAGTTTCCCAGCGAACTCTTCGTTTGCCTTGTGGAATCGCATCCACCAGGCGTGTGCCTTCTTGTGCATGCGAATGCACTCAGCTTTTTGTGATTGTCAATTACACTCCGAAGTTCGCACACCTGTTCGAACTTGTGTATGTGTTGGTCTGCGTCTTCCCCTTTGCTCCACGGAACGTGGGTAAGGGCACTATTACGGTGCTCTCCTGCATCCGATTGAGTGTGCGGGTTAGTAAGGTAACCGGGTCGGTTCCCATGGTGTCTCGTTGCGCCTGAGAAGTGCTCTGATTTGACCCTCCGCTTCGGACGTGGTGTAGCCAACGTCCCGATATTCTACTGGGTATATTTCTCCTTCCTCGCGGCCCTGCCCTTCCATTCAGGTGGGTGACGAGGACAGGCTCCTCTAGCTGTCCCTCGGGGCCCCCTTTGTGGGACAAACCTGACGGCTGGTGGCGCAACTTACCTCGGCTGGACGATATTCCCTCATCTAGTGAGTGGTTTTGTAGGACCGTGAGTGGAATCCCCTGCAACGTCTAGACGGTGTGATCGATGGGGCAAATCTCCTCACCATGAGACGTATCCCCTTGTTTGGTGATGGTTGCGGCTCTGCCATGTGCTTGGCGGATTCCCTCGCAGGGCCGGTGCGATATGGTGGCTCGGGAATCTCTCATGCCTTAGACGAAATCTCTCGCCTTGTTCAGAGTGGCCACTGTGCGGCCCTCTTTCTGGTACCTCCTCCCAGTCCATCAACTTCGACGTCCAATTGCCTTCGCGCAGGTGGTCGTCCCATGTGCACCCCGGCTTCCGAAGCCTTGGGTTCTCATCCTGATAACCCCTCGCCTGCTGCATTGTTCGATCGGCTGAACTCTTGGTGCAAAGGTTGCCTTATTGGTAATTGATGCCCCTCCCTATGGGGGCCTTCCGGATGAGGTCTTCCTCCCCTCTTTCCGGGCAGCCACGAGCCCCCCCTCACCCTGGTGTGATGAGTGACAGTGGTCCTGGGTTTCCTACCTTACGTCGTGGCGCTGGCCACACTAGACTTCCGGCTCACGTCCCCGTCATTATCCCTGTTGCTTTTGCCCCTTGAGATTCCTGCCTCTGTCACATGCCTACTCGTCAAACACGGGTTCTGCTCTTTGGTGTGGGGGCTCATCGTGGCCGTCACTTTTGCCTACGTCGAGAGTTGGAGGGGTTCCATCGTCTTGCCATCCCATTCTACATCATAGGTTATTGTTGGGAGAAGTCGCCCATCCGGGTGCTATCATACCCGCATGCTGCTGTACCTGGACTGACATCCGGACGTGCTGCGGTTTTTCATATCCTTCTTTGTCAGCGGCGGCGTGTGACCACCTTTGCTGCTGGTGTGTCGGGTCTACCGTTGCTCGGAGATTTAGCCATGTGGTATTTACGTTGTTCCCATGTAGGTGAGGCAGGGGCCAATTGTGGCAACCAAAGTGCATCACCGCCTTCCATCAACCTCCCTCTGCCGGCCCGTCGCATCCTCCTAGCTAGCTGTTGCTCATCGATCTTTATTTGTTCGAACGAGTTAATCCCGGCTCTCCTTCGGGCCGCAACTTTGCTTGCTACAATGAACTCCATCCGTGACTATTTATCCCTCTGTGGTCACCATAAATGGTCGTCGGGGACTCCACAGGTCAGATGTGGTGCTTCTCAGGAAGCCTTAGTGGTTGCCAGGACGTTGTGGAGAGCGTCCAACTCCAGGGGTCCGAACCGGCAAGCCGACCGAACCTCGGAAGTACTGGAAGGTGTTGGATAGCCTCTACCTGGACACCGCGAGGGTCCGTGTACAAGGTAGGGGAATTCTACTATGGTGGTTTGGCAGAGAGTGTTGCTCAGCCTAGGAGTGGGAGAAGCGGGGAATCCCCACTTGTAAGGTGAATAGAATGAGTATGGATATATTTATAATGCATGTCTGAGTACAAATTATCTCCGACAGAGGAGCAAGATACAAGACGCAGACTTGACTCCCAAAAAGACCCCGACCCACTACCAGCCTTCCTGCTTATATAATGGGTTACCTAACGCTAGACCCTAGGTACATATGGCACCTTCCTACTGGTCTGCCGCCATGTGACAGAGTCTTGTCTGTCTCATTTATACGCCTCTCTCACGTGTGCTATCCTACGTACTTGGGTAGTTAGTCCGAACGATCAGATCTACGCTTGGTTACGCCATCGCCTGACATCGGTCGCCATCAGTTCGTACCTGCAGTACCTTCCTTGTCCAACGCTTCGTCCCATTTCTCGTCCGCACCGGCGGTGTCTAACCACCATCAACCAGATAACCCTAAGAGTCTAACTTAGAGGCCCAATGTCATGACCTTGTGCAAAGGGCAAAACCTTTAGAACAAGGGCGAAACCTTTGAGTTAAAAGGAGAAGATTGTATTCAAGAGAGAAATGAATACAAAATGAAACACAAGGCCGAAGACTGGTGTTCAATGATTCTAAGAAACCTGGAACTGGAACCTTGTTTATATATCTGAGATCCTGAGGATTGTGTGGTCCACAACTGGTCTGGAACGTGTGGTCCACAACTGGTCTGGAACATGCATATGAATATACACCTTGCTGTTGATGGTGTAATTCAGCATTTAGGATCATACAGACAAGTTGGCTAATACATATGTGTGTTAGTGGAAAGGTCTCGGGTTTAAGTCCTGTGAAAAGAAAAAAATAACTTATGATTCTTACACTATCCCTCGCATCACTGGTCCAGGTTTTGCAGGATATCGATGATGGAACTCGGCAACAGGCTATGAACAAGAGATATCCTGGAACTAATATCGATGATGGAACTCGACAACAGGCTCGGCAACAGGCTTGTTCTGGCAACAGGCTTTGAACAAGATGAGCAGCAAGTTGGTTGGTGGAAGCTCAAGATGAAATGTCACATCAGAGAGTCTCTCCAACAATGGAACTCAGCAACAGGCTCTGAACAAGATGAGCAGCATGTTGGTTGGTGGAAGCTCAAGATGAAATGTCACATCAGAGAGTCTCTCCAACAAAGAAACATGGAACACGGGATGGATCCGGATGCGAAATGGGGCCAAGCATTGATAATCCAACTTGGTCACCAACTGTGAATGCTGGAGGAGAGGAATGGGAAATGGGGCCAAGTGTTGATAATCCAGCCTGTGAATGCTAGAGGAGAGGAATGGGAAATGGGGCCAAGCGTTGATAATCCAGCTTGTCACAGGGACGTGTGGTTGGTCAATGACGCCGGAGGACTGGTCACCAATGACGCCAGAGGAGCCACACTTGGTCACCAATGTGAATGCTGGAGGAGAGGAATGGGAACAATCATCTTGTTGTTGCAAATCCCGAACATGTTGAAGATGATGATGCACCTGTTGGAGATGCTTAACACGATCATCGGCAGCAGTGGTAGGCCAGGAACCACGAGCAAGTTGTAGGACCAACGAGGATGAACACCAGAGAACACGAAAAATGGACACACCTATGGATGAGTGTGCCGTGTTGTTGTACGCGAACTCGGCAGCAGGAAGGAGATCGACCCAATCATCTTGCAATGAGAAATGAAACACCAAAGAGAGTCTGAATCGTGCGCTCCGATTGTCCATCTGTTTCAGGATGATGTGCAGTAGACAGCTTCCTGTGATACGTAGCCGATCTAGGAATCTCCCAGAATGCCGAAGTGAACTGGGACCTCGATCAGTGACAAGTTCATCAGGAAGACCATGAAGACGGAACACCTCCCGTACACCAGATCTGCAGCATCAGGACCCGAACATGTCTTGTTGCAGGAACAAAGTGCGCCATCTTAGAGAACCGATCAACAATGACTAGGACAGCATCAAACCCTCTAGAAGGCGGTAAATGTGAGGAAATCCATGGTGATGGATGACCATGGCCGCTGAGCAATAGGAAGAGGCTGTAGTAGTCCAACCGGTCGATGACGAGGAAGCTTTGTACGCTGGCACGTGTCACAAGATCGCACAAATCTCTCAACATACATGCGAAGCCAGGCCACCAGAACACCTTGTACCAGCTCGATCGTCTTCCGAATGCCAAAATGTCCGCAGCTGTGTTGTCATGGCAGTGTTGGACAGCTCGCAACCTCAGTTCTCCGTCCGGAACATAGATTTGGATGTGGTGGTACAACAACCCATTATGAAGATGGAAAGCAATAATCTCAGTTGTGACCCTGAAGACAATGGCTGAACTCGTCGAACATGTGCAAGGACATCACGAGCAAACTCGTCTTGAGGGAGATTTTCTCGGATTAGATCCAAAAACGAAGTGTCAACTGGAGCAGAAGAACGGAAAGCGCGTTCACCAACAACTGGTCGGAGCTCAGGATGACTTGTTCTTGTTGATCAAATCGGATTTCACCTGGTACTGGAGCTAGGTAACTGCGACGAGATAAGGCATCTGCTTTGCCATTTAGACGACCGGGACGATGAATAATCACGTATCGGAACCGGGACAAAGACTGTGCCCATCGCGCCTGACGCGATTGAGAACTCGTGCTGTTGCCCAGTACTGGAGGTTCTTGTGATCACAATACACCTTAACCACATGCGGGGAACCTTCAAGGAATCTGCCACTCCTCAAAGGCATCGACGATCGCCAGCAGCTCCTTGTTGTAGACATCGTAGTTGATCTCAGGTGCAGTGAACTTGCGGGAATGGAAAGCAATGGGATGGAGAAGATGATCTGGACCTTCCTGGGACAACACTCCACCAATGGCGAAGTCAGAGGCATCAGCTTCCACGAAATATGGCTTCGCAGGGTCAGGATGGATAAGAACAGGTGCCGAGGTGAACGCCTTCTTTAGGAACTCGAACGCCTCCTCAGCCTCAGAGACCAACAAATGGAACATCCTTGCCAGTCAACTTCGTCAATGGCAATGCAATCTTGGAGAAATCCCGAACGAAACGTCGATAGAAGTTCGCAAACATCGAATCACGAACATTTGATGGTCTCTCCCACTCCAATACAGTCCGGACTTTTGCAGGATCCATGTGAACACCTTCAGCTGAAATGATGTACCCCAGGAACTCGACAGACTGCTGACTGAAAGAGCACTTCTCCAACTTGGCAAACAAGTGGTGCTTCCGAAGCTCTCCAAGACTAACCGTACATGCCGTTCGTGTTCTTCTCGAGTCTTGAAAAATCAGGATGTTCTAGGTACATGATGACAAACAAATCCAAGAAGTCCCGAAAATATCATTAGCCATGTGTTGGAAACAGCAGGTGCATTTGTCAGGCCAACGGCATTACTACGTACTCGAAATGTCTATAGCGTGTACGGAAAGCTGTTTTCCACTCGTCCCCTCGATTCGGATGAGATTGTACGCTCCTCTTAAATCGATCTTTGTGAAATACCGGGCACCAGAAAGACGTCGAGCATGTCAGAGACGAGCAAGAGAGGATACTTATTTGGAATGGTACCTTATTTAGATCTCGGTAGTCCACCACAGCCGGAGACTTCCATCCTTTTGGAAACAAAGAATACTGGGCACCAGCCGGTGATCGCAAATGACGGATAAATCCGATGACAAGGTTCTCCTCAATGTCTCCAACTCTGTCGGTGAGAGACTGTAACGGGACCGAAGGATGGTTGCTTACCCTCAACGAGATTGATAGGACAGTCGTACTCACGGTGCGTGGCAAGAGAAGCTTTCTTTTTGTCGAAGACGTCTGCAAAATCAGCATACTGCTTTGGTAAGGCAGGAGGAACAGGAACAGAAACATCCTTAGCAAGCAGGGATAGACTTTGATCGCGAACACGGATGCTGGGTCATGTCGGCTATCTTTCTTGAACTGCTTCAAGGTGATATGCGAGACTCGAAGTGGAGGAGGAACTGGAACAGGATCGGAATCAAAGAGTGTGGCTGGAGTTGAAAAGCTGGGAAACTGTTCATGAAACGTTCTCTCCAACCAGGATCCACCAACTCGATCCACGGCAAACCAAGGATAATCGTAGAGTCTGAATAGAAACAACACTGAAGGAGATGTTGCACACACAAGCAACGACCTCAACGAACTCCGTGTCATTTATTACCGCTCCAGATTTGATATCTCGTCCATCAACGACCCGTACAGAACCAGGAGTCTTCAAAGGATGTAGACGGATCCCGTGCTGACAGCAAAATTCTTGTCGATGAAATTTGCGTTCGCTCCGCTATCCACCAAAGCTTTACCAGAGAACTCCACCTCTGGTCTTCAGCTGCACCGAACATGGAACGGCTTGCACACCTTCGTGGATGGAATGGATCCAAGATGAGGAAGGGAAGATGTTATGAGTGAAGAGCCTTGAGGAACATGAGTTGTTCCACGGCAATCCAGCCGGACGGCTCCTATTCGGGCTGGATCTTCTCGTTTCCCGGCAGCACAGCAAGGGCCACTTCACGAGCTTGTTTTGGACGTCGATGACAATTCTCCAGTGGTACGGGTCCCCCAGTACAAACAAAGCTTGTACTGAATCCGCTTCTGACGTTCGGTTGGCAAAAGCTTGCCTCGGCGTGATCGCCCTAATTCCATCGGGGATGGTTCTACTGAGGAAGATGATGAATCAGCATATGAGGGAACAGGGACTGCAAAATGGAAGAAGACGGCACCAAGAAGAAAGAAGGATGCCGACGTTCTTGTTTCCGCTCGATCAACCGGTTGTCACAACGAATTGCCAACTCGATCATGCTGGTGAGGGTTTCCGGAACCAAAATTCAGCAACATGTCTTTGACCTCGTCCTGCAACCCCGACCGAAAACCTCCTTGAGAGCACGATCTCCCCATGTGACATCACAAGCAAGAAGTTGAAACTTCGATGCGTACTCTGCTACCGACATACCCCCTTGGTGAAGCTGGGAGTTTGGTGATGGCAGCACTCTCACGATCCACGTCACTGAACATCGCGTGAACCGTTCCACAAACTCGTCAAAATTCCCAAGATCGGATCATTGTTCTCCAGCAAGGCTGAGAACCACGAAAGAGCAAAACCGAAAGCAGCGACCTAATCAATCCGACCTTAATAGGTTCTGTGCTGTAGCGCCTCAGCTGCATCATGATTCACAACGAACTTGATTGAGAAAACCTCGGAACTTCAATTGGGTACCATCGAATTTTTCAGGCATGCTGATCTTTGGCTCTAGAGAATTCGCATGCTGTCGGAGTTGATCATTTTCCAGGTGTTGTTGTTCGATCTGCTGTTGGAGGGCAGCAACTTGCTCATGAAGAGCATGCTCGAACATGATGAATCGAAGAAGAAAATTGAAGAAAGAAAGAAAAAAATGGGATCGATGACAAGCGGGAGCAGAAGCTTGTCACTACCTCCTTTTAGCTCAAAAAAAATTTAAAAAATAAAAAAATAAAAACAAAATAACCCATGATCCTTTAACCCATGATCCTTACACCCAATTAGGCAGAAGACTTAGAGTCTTACCCTAAGTCCCCTAGAATGACCATCCCTGAACCTTAGAGGATAACCCGAGTAGACTTTAGGATCTTGTCCCAGTAAACCTAGACATGCTCATGCCCTAACCCACAAAGGAGATGTGTCTCACACATACCCCCGTGATAAAGCCAAGGCATCGTCACTTACCCCTTGAGGAATCGCCCTCATTCGGGAGTACAACCCTTTTAGGGCGACAAGGGGTACTTGAACCACGACTAACCCCTAAGGGTTTGAGTGGCCAAGTCATACCCTAGACCTAGGGCTAATACTTAGTGAGGACACGAGTGTACGTCATAGGCGAACACGAGTGTTCTACTAAACAAACTCCCTAAGGCTAGGTTTGGATAACCCTAAGTACATGACCTTGCGAGTGTTCACGAAAAGGCTCCTGCTAACAAGCTTAGGTTGTTTAACCCCTGGATTCCAAGGAGACACTCCCCTAACCAAGTGTGCCTAAACACACCTAGTTACGAGACCTAACCTCCCTCAGGCCGTTGCTCAAGGCTTAGCACCCTAGTGCAAGCACAAGCATGCCTGTTTGCCAGACTATCCAACCCCTTGGTGACAAACCCAAGACACAACCCCAAAGGGCATGCCTTGGGCATTGTATTGCGTGACGTCTAGCCTAATGTCACATCTTCATGTGACACTACCTTCCACGATGTGAGCTATCATGCCATAGCCCTTAGATTCAAGAGTTGCACCAAGTGCCACAAACGTGGCTCCTAAATGCCAACTCTAGAACCCCTCAGTGAACCCTCAGGAACTAGGCAATGTGAACCTATCAAACAAGATCCACACCCACAGTTGGATAAGGACACGGATGTGCCTTGCTTGGTCGTGAGTGCTACACCTAGCTTAACGTGGAGGAGGAGGCTGGAGACAAGCCTCTACCTCTGCCTCTTGGAACGTGCAATCCGACAAGACCTCCCGGATTCGCCAACGTTAAGGGTAAGCTACCCTGAAGGTGGGACATACCCCTGTCATTTGGAAGTTAGGGCGGCACAACAAAGGGTTGTGCCTTGACGACACAAGCTAGAGCTTGCACCGGGAGAAGAGTAACGAGCTCAGTCATGAACCCAAGAACCCTCACTCCTACATACTACCTTATTTATGTGACAGAGCCCCCCCCCCCCCCTGTTTTCCTGTTTACTTAAGTGGGCTGGCACAGAATCTCATTCCCAGAGGGAATATACTTGGTGAGTTATCCATCGACTCCTAAACCCTAACTTATCAAACCTAGGGGTATTTCTAAACATATCCGACATGCCAAACTCACCAGAACTAACCATTACAACCGGGACACAAAAAACCAAGGTAAGAGTTTTTTAGAAGGTAAGTTCTAGCTTCACCTAGAGTTTCCTACAAATACCTAATGACACCCGGCCGGACCATCACCAGATACCCAAGTGCACTAAACAGCCATATTTCCTACTACATCTAGAGCTTATCAACATACTACAGTAGATAACAATAGTCAATGTCCAAAGTAAAGGGGAGTCATAGTAAAAACTATGACACTTGAAGTCTTTTGCCTAATTGGGCCTCTGAGTCAGACTCTTAGGGTTACCTTGGAAGACTTTGCTCACACAGGGTGATGATGTCGGATGACCACTTGGCAGCCACGTGTTGGCCCTTCAAGCTAAAACTCTGACAGGTAGTATTGGTAATTAACAATTGTGTGTAGGATGTACCAAAATGGGTAGACTAATACCCAAAAAAATATTAGAGTTTAAGAAGAAATTAGAAATTCAAGGCTTTTAGTAAACTTCGATTAGAATATCTATGTCAAACTACATACCTTAAGAAGAGGGCAAGACAAAAGAATGCTCAACAAAGGCCTAACGAGAATATATTTGCAGCTTTGAATAGTAAATGAATGGATTACTATTAACAGGTTTTTGTAGAACGTTGAGATAAAACAAAGAACAACAGGAACGAGAGGAGTGGTACATATGACAATAAGCCATGAGGAAGTTGGAGGAACGAGAAGTACAACAACGTAAAGAACAATTAGAGGCATGGGAACCAACACAACAATAACCGGAGCATGAGAAACTTAATAGTAAGGAAGACAAACTTAGAGACAACCTTAATACAAGAACAACGGGGTGCAATTATCACCACAATGTTTATGGGATATATTGGTGATTGATACACTAGAAATGATGAAAGGATTAACAATCATCATGAAAGTGGTACCATTTGCCTTTTGTAGTCTCAAGCATGAAGATACGAGTCAATATACAACAATTTAAGAAAGCATGCAAAACCAATGAAATCACGAATGAAAATAAGAAATTTCAAATATTTCCATTCACCCTAAAGGGAGATGCCAGAGAATACTATTACAATTGATAAGTAAGTACGAAACACTACTTACATTATTTCAAAATTACTATGTTAAGAAGTATCATAAGTAAAATCTAATAGTCCAGTTGTAGGAATTACAACAAGAAACTATAGAACTTGTGGAGGATTACATGCATAGATTTTGAAGAATATACAATTGTTGTGACATGGGTAATATCAATGACAAATTGGTAAGGAAATGGTATGTGAATGGATTATGCAAAAATTTGCAATTACAAGTACGGCTGGTTAGGCCACATGATTTGAAAAGGAGGCGAGACAAATTGAATGTTGATACCACCATGATACATGAACAATGAGGAATGTGAACCACAAAGACCACATAAGAAGGAAACCAAGGTACGAGTACGGCCCAAAACAATATTATGCATAACATGTAAAATGAAGGACACAGTGCTTTGAAATGTAAAATACTGTAGTATCGAATGTGTGGAGGAGTAGAACATATGGTTGACGGTGGCCCATCATCACGACCAGCCGGCAGGTCGCCACCGGCGCAGACGAGCGGCGGGACGAAGCGCCGGATAAGGGGAGGTACTTCAGGTATGGACTGATGGCAACCGGTGTCAGGCGGCGACATAAACGAGTGAAGATCCGATCGTCTGGATCAACTACCCAGGGTACGAAGGATAGCACGCGTGGAGAGGCGCATAAATGTGATAGGCAGGACTCTGTCACATTGCAGCAGACCAATGGGAGAGTGCCACCTGTAGCTAGGGACTAGTGGTAGGTACCCACTATATAAGCTGGAAGGCTAGTAGTGGGTCGGGTTGTTTGGTAGAGGAGTCAAGTCTGTGTCTTGTATCTTGCTCCCCCTGTCGAAGATAGTTTGTACTCGGACAGGCAATATATATCCATTTTCCTTCTATTCACCCACAAGCGGGCTCTCCCCACTTGCCTGACTCCTGGGCCCGCAACACTCTCTGCCCAGCCATCTTGGTAGAACTCCCCCTTACCTGCACACGGACCCTCGCGGTGTCCGGGTAGAGGCCATCCCGATACTTCCCATTACTTCTGAGGTAAGGTTCAGCGTACCGGTCGAACCCCCAGAGTGGACGTCCTCAACAGCATCCTGGCGACCACTGCAGCTTCCTGAGAAGCACCACATTTAGCCTGCGGAGTCCCCGACAACCAACATAAAGCGAGACAATGCCAAAATACGGGATACAAACCACATCAATCATTATTGTCAACAGGGCCACCTCCAGGATCATCAATGTGTCACTCCATGTGCTCCACATGGACACATTATGTCATACAGGCTGGATATCTCAACAGTCAGCCCGTGATATGATAGTGGGTTTTTATTTCAACTTACAAATTTATTTATAAAATTATAGAAGTAAAAAGATTAGAATATATTAATAAAGAATCATATAACAAACATTGTTACTTATATACACATATAATACTTGTATAAACACACAACTAATCAGTCATTATAAATTATACAAATTACGTGCATACACATGTATAAATAAATTTAAATTTTCTCTTAAGAACCCTTAGAAATGTTTGTTTATAAACACGCATATATACACAAGCAAGTGTGAAACCCTGGTCAAATCTATTTTCAGTTCTGTCATCCCCACAGCGAATGGCTTACCAATAAGAAGATTGCCATAATACGATTTGGTACCATTATAGTTATATTTTAATTATAAATATTATTATGATACGGTGTTGAAATATTTTTAAAGTTTGGAAGTCAATGTTATTAAAAAATTTACAGTATAAGAATAATAACGTTGAGTAACTTTGAAGCTCCAGAAATATTAATAAATTATTCTCCCAAAAAAAAAGTTTCAACTACTTAAAAAAAATTTAAAAATCAGAATGTGTAGACAAATCTCTACCGTTCAGGAGAATATTCTTAAGAATAAGCTACGCGATACGTAGTTAATTTCTATGTTAATTTCTATATATAAAAGTATAGTTAAGGTTGTTTAAAGAATACTCTAAATAAAATTCTTAAATTGTAATACTTAAACAATATAAGTTAACCGTCACACTTTCTATAAATATATCCTGACAAGAGTCTTTTATATGTTAATAGCTAAAAGTTTTAAATAAATGATTAGTGCTAAATATATGTACTTAAACGTATATTATATATGTGTGTGTGTAAAGTATAATGCCTCTCAATAAGAAAAGAACTCTACATTAAATTGAAGAGTTTTACGGAATATTTTCAAGAGTCACCCCATCACTAAATGCTTGATAACTCTGCAATAACGAAAAACCATAAAGAATTAATGTTAAAGTAAAATAATTATAAATGAGAACTTGCAAAATATATAATATATATGATAAGCACATCAACCTGCTTATATCAATATATATTGTCCGCAAAGAAGTTTTATCTATGTGTGCATATATTAGTTTAAGTAACAAAATTGCATAATTACCTTCAAATGATGGCGAGGAGCGTGTAATTTTGGGTCCTCATAATCCAACACGGCATTATCCTATGTAGAAAAAATCACATATACACATATATGAATATAAATAAGACATGTATGAATTATATTGTATATATAATATATACTTCCTTATAATTAAGTGCTGTTTATATGTTTATTTATTTATTTAGTATGAATTACCTTAACATGATGACGAGGGACATGCACCTTTGGGCCCATGTAATCCACATCATTCTGTAAGGGGAAATTTAAGGTTTAAAAAAAAAAAAACTATATTTTTAGTGAAGGAATTGTATACCGTTATAGCATGGTGACGAGGATCATGCTCCTTTGGATCCATGTAATCCAGATAATTCTTTTAAAAAGGGGAAAATAAAAATAAAATTAGAAAATTAAAAAAATGGTGAAAACACTGTTTAATTAATTTACCTTGGAATCCATGCTTGGTGATCCTCCCACTGCATAGAGCATACAGTTCATGATATTAAATAAAAAATTATTATTATATTATGAGTAAATTACACAAACAGAAGCATACAAATACCGAGTGAGGGATGACTTGCGGTGAAGAGGATAGCGATAACAAAGAAAAAAGTGAGATAGTCCGCCATGTTCTACAATGCCTAGAATGCCCGTTTATATATGTGTTCCTAATGTAATCCGACGGCGCCACGTACGGAATCAACACGTATACACACGTGAAAATATGTGTATATGTATTCTTGTGAATATGTTGTGTGTGTGTGGTGTGTGTTATGGTATATATCACCATGTGAAGATATAATTATTGTGAAATTTTAAGCATTAATTAATATTTAAATTATGATCTATTAGAGTATAGGTGGTCAATCAATACATATTACGCACAAAATAAAATATACATGAAGTTAACATGAAACTTGAAATTCTTTATTTTTGTATTATATATGCGTGTAATATTATTAAGAAGCTTTTATTGTCTTTTATTGTTAATAAGTTAAGATTTGTTTTAAATCAATAGTCAAGATTTTAGAATAACAGGGAAAATATTATATATGATTGAATATTTATTTAATTAACATGTATATGTAAAAATTAAAATATTTGATTAAGACAAACAAATAGGAATACACATGTGTTTACCAGATACATACATATTTGTAAAAGAATATATAAACATTAGTATTAATAATACATATACTAACACACACACACACACATTAGTTTTTTAAACACATCAAAATAATTAGTAATTTTAATTTAAAATGTCAAAGTTTATAAGTTAATTATATAAATTTAAAAATTTATGAAGAATACACACACATATAGATAGATAGATAGTCCTAATTATATTTGTTTATATATTTCAATTCTTATAAAATAATATATCAATTAAGGGAAGTTCCTTAAGTAATCCCGTTATATCAACTTTGCCATGTGAAACCCTTATTCTCTTAATTAAAAATTTAAAGAGACTATATATTTAAAATAAAATATTCTTAAATATAAAATATTCTTCTAATTAATATAAAATTAATATTAAGTAACCCATAAGTTTATTTAACTTTAAAATACCTAAATATAAATTTATAGTGAAAATAATGCCTAGTTTTTTAAAAGTAAATTAATTTTTACGGGATAGAATAAACGTGTAATTATTTGAGCCGTCGGATCACATAAACATTTCTAGGTATCACTATGCTCCTCACTGCGCACGCTTCTTGCTAGGTATTTATGTAGTGATATGTGTATGTATGTGAGTGCGCGCGCGCGCGTGTGATGCAATTTACTAATGAAGTGTATGTTAAAGCCGAAGTGTCTGGCAAGGTAACTTTAGGTTTAGGTCTTAGGGTTTAGGGTTGTGGCTATGGCGGAGGAGCGTCTCCGGGAGCATTTGTCGCAGATGTGGCAGGAAGACGCCATATTCCAGCGCCTCATGTACAAGAACAAGAGCCAACATCGCCGCACATTCTATTTCCGCTGGCTTCACCAGGTATTGTATTGTGTTGTGTGTGTGTGTAACCTGAATGAGCTTTAGAGTAAAGTTTATTTTACATAGTCTAGTTTTATTTACATTGTAGGTTCAGAGATTTCTCAAGCTGCTAAATACTGCTGCTTCTGACGATTTACTTACAGCAATTACTCGACATCTTCAGTCCACCTCTTCCAGGTATGAAAGCTTGTGTACGGTCGAGCTTGAATGTGTTTATAATATGTTTTTGTCAGACAGCCGGACAAGGCTTCAAAGCTTGAAACGAAGGAGAGTGTCTTGAACAGTCTGTTGGGCATCTCACGAATCTTACATGAGGTTTTCTCTTAATACGTACTCATACGTGTGTATGTATTGTGTGTGTCTGTTGTTGATGTAAGTATAACTTACATTTGGTTATTATTTATATGTGAAACTTTTCAATTATATCTAAACCATTTGAGCTTCACAGATAGAGTCGCCTATTCTCAATGCAAGCAGGTATTCTGTGTGTGTTGTGTGTGTGTGTGTGTGTGTTTAAAGACTATTAGGCAGGTAGCTGGCTTGTTGGAGCAATGCTACTTCATGCCATTTGCAGTTAGCGTCTTATCTGTGATGGCACGTGTTCGGGTGCTTTCATTTCAGGTACTTTTATTCAGACTGAATGTATATGTGTATACATTGAATGCGCTTAATATATGATATACATCATGCATATAATCATATCTATATAGAGATTGCTAGTGCATTTATAAATTGTATTATATGCAGCTCTTGTCAGATACAGTTGCAATCTACAATTTACTTGCGAAGGATGTTTATTGCGGCAGTTCCTTAATTCCATTCAGCAAGCTACAGGTACAATCGTCTTATATTATACACACTATTGACTAGAGAGAGGCTGAACTGTGTCTCTTAGCAAGAACTTCCGTCTTCATTAGAATGCAAATGGAAAGATTCTAGATATCAATTGACAGAGGTAAAAGCTGATACTGCAACCTGGTTTGTAGATGACCATTCTGATGTGCAACCTAAAGGTACGTGTATTAACTATGTTTATATATGCTATACTTCTAGTGGTTGATGTAATAGTATGGCTGCTCATATATTTGTGATGTATATACTATATGTATATGTGTGTATTTACGATCGCATGTTACTGTGCAGAGAACACATCGAAGATTGTGTATAGGAGTGCAGGAAAAGACCTCGTGAGCATGACTAAAACTAGTGGAAGCCAGTCCCGTATAAACAAACCAGCGGAATTGACCAAGTCAACCACACTGACTTCGGTCAATGGATTGGCTGTCGACGAGTCAGCAGCATTCTTGTCGACTGACAAGTCGGTAGCATTGACTCCAGTCAACAAGTTGACTGCTGTGAAGCAGTCAACGCCAGCAGCATCAGAGTTTCTTGATTTCATGGAGAGACCACGTAATAAAAGGGTAGCTTACATTGCAGTAGGGGGCGGTATAGACAAGCCCACACCAGAAAAGGACGATGGTAAGGGTGTTGAGAAAAGAGATACACTCTTTGATCTGTTGGTATCTGGTAGAAATAATGAAAGCATATTCTAAAAAACATGACAATTTGCTGCTGGGAAATTTTCAACTTTACATACTCTAATGATATGTTCATGGGATGCTATTACATGAACACAAGCAGCACTAATCCGTTTAAAATAATCGTGTTTTTTACTTAAGTATTACAATGTTTATATATTATATATTATATACTAGTATAACACTACGAATATCATGCTTTATCACATAAACACACATCATTAACTTAGATAATGAAAGCTAATATTATTTTTGTTCGTTATTAACCTCAGTTTTAAGTATTGCACACTACAGTGAAGAATACGTGTATTACAGTTACCGCTCTATTTATTAAGTTCATTCAATGGGTAGTAATTTATGCTTATTTTAATAATTTATACTCGGTTGAAGATTTTGCTTATTAATATCAAATAGAATAGTATAAGTTTAAAATATATTTATATTTATTATACGAAGTAGTGAACTTTATATTAAAATACCAAATTATGTATGAATGTTTTCATGTAAATATGTTTGTTCATTTCTTTTGTTGTGGTATCTGAACGGGGACGGTTCAAATTTCTTATACATTTGATATCAATTAAAGAAAATATAAATTATTCAAAATTTATTATTTAAATGAGTAAACTTTTAAATTATTTAATAATAATATGCATATAAATCTTTTTTTAAAAATAAATTATTAAAAAGTTAATAATATGGATTGTTATCTCGCAGTCGACTTTCAATGTAGTCGATCCTGTTCCATATCCCGTCAAATTTGGCATCGATATTCATTTCCAACCGTTGGATTCCCTCTTCCAGCCTTTCCATATTCTCATCCAACTTCTTGCTTATTTCTTCAATCTTTTTGTATAATTTATCATCGCATTCCCTTTACCAAACATATATAAAGATAAATACACACACACACACACATATTTATACTTACTCTATATTATCTCTTATGTAAGTCCTTTCTTGAGACTCAGATAGAGTGAGATCTTCCAACTCAATGCGTTCGTCACTACGACAATACACATATAATATGTATGTATATATACGTGTGTGTGTGTAGTTATGAAATACACTTACTTTACAAGGATTGAGCTTGCCTCTTCGTACCCTTCATCGTCGTCTTTCCCCCTGCATCATTAATCCAAATTAAATCTAACTTAACAAATAATAAACCTACTTCAGTTCCATATACTTGTGATGAATCTTCCATCTCCGGTATATTCCTTCCGGCAAGTCTCTACAGTACGAAACCATAAGGAGAATATCCGAATTGCTCATTTTTCGTAGAAAATGCTGCACACAAGTGAAGGAATGATCCTCTCTCTGCCTCTCCCTCTCCCTCTCTCCCTCTCCCTCCCCTCCCTCCCTCCCTCTCTCCTTCTCCCTCTTCCTCTCTCCCTCTCCCTCTCCCTCCCCTCTCTCCCTCCCTCCCTCTCCCTCTTCCTCTCTCCCTCTCCCTCTCCCTCCCTCTCTCCCTCCCTCTCCCTCCCTCTCCCTCACTCCCACCTCCCTATCTCCCTCTCTCCCACCCTCTGTCCTCCCCTCCCCCTCTCCCTCTCTCCCTCTCTCTCTCCCACCCTCTGTCCTCTCCTCTCCCTCTCCCCTTCCCTCCCTCTCTCACTCCTACTAACATTGAACACATGTCGCTCGGGTGCTAGTACGGGGATCCATGTGTACTTTGTGCCACGTGTATTGTCGTCGTAAGACAGGACAAGGTGGTGCTGTATAGCTTCTACCCAGATATCAACGGCCTTCTTTGTGGTGACATGCCACCCTGTGGTGTACAGTGTATAGATTTTGTTGCTCAGTAAACTGAGCTCTTCAGATTCCCTTGCACCGGAGGCGGTCATTTCTGTAATTATGTGAAGTTCTAGGCTTTCTTTATATGTGCTGGAGGTGGAAGTGGAAAGATGAATCACCCTAACGTATATGCTTGTTTATGTACATACGTATATGACATTTATACGTATGTACATGTTATATGTGTGCCATGTGCTCCAATAAGAAATAGTTGTCATACTTAAATAAAAATAGTATTATTGTTATTCTTTTCATTGGATTGCAAAGAGAATTTGTAAGAAAATAATGGATATTCATCTGGAATTATTTGAATAATAACCTTTAATGTTATTTGTTTAGTATTAGAAATTATTAAGGAAACCTTAGGTTAGGGCAACTGTAGTGTTTTTGGAGTTTTTGTGATGGGCGTTCGACTTGTACTGCTAACATCTGGGATTCTCGTGGTTGGATCGACAATTGTTCTTCCATGGATACAGTCGTCAAGCCTCACATTGGATCCCATCCGCACGATTCACCAATCTCTGGTCCGATTCATATATATATATTATATTATATATATATATATATATATGTGTGTGTGTGTGTGTGTGTGTGTGTGTGGGTGTATGCATGTATGTATGTATATGGAAAATTATCAAACTGACCCTGTAGTATTATAGAATTTCCAAATTGTCTAACAAATTGGAGTCAAATTTATCATTATATGTAACAAGTAGGTTTGTGTGTGTCTTATTAAGTCGATTTATGGTAAATTTGATTAAAGCCGGACAATTTGGAAATTATATATTACTAGAGGGTCAGTTTAATAAATTTTCCATGTGTGTGTGTGTGTGTGTGTGCTTTTTATAGATACGTGACTTGTAAATGAAATTACAGGTGATCTTGATACCTTGTCTACTTCTACTTTATAGCAGCATTGTTCACACTAAGCCTGTAAGTTTTCTAATCTCTTAGTTATGTATAGGTACATACATTTGTATATAAGTGACACTTATATACATGGTTACATAATTTTTTATATGATGTATACATATCATATATCACACTCACACACACACATATATGCACGAGCGGTTTTACTGTTCTCCTAACATGAAAATTACGCAGATTTGGCAAACTTTTATTCGTGGTTTACTCAGCATTCCGTTTGGTAGCGTTTACTTTTCTGATATATATTTGTGTGTGTGTGTGAACATACGTACATAATTGACGCGTTTTACACACATACTTTACATGCAATATGTTTGTAATTGTTAATCTGCAGGAGCCCTTGCACTTGCTTTCTTTGCTACTACCTTGGGTGCTCCATTTGAATCACCGTACGACTGATTTTATAAGTTGAATATACAAAATGAACACCACACACACACACACACACACAACATACATACATACATGAGCATGTATAAATTGTGTATTGTTCACAGGTATGCTTTGTCAACATTGTATTGGAGCTTATTTATGTCCACTTTGATGGTTAAGTATATTTTAATAGTTAAAACGTTTTCATTTCTCACTAGTTTAATGCAGATAGCACCTGCAGCAGTGGTGTTAGGCACCTCTTGGAGAGCTTGGGAACGGGTTTTGTCTTTCGCAAAGTAAATGCTTGTGTGTGTGCGCGCGCGTGTGCATGCGTGTGTTTGTGCGTGCGTGCGTGCGTGCGTGCGTGTACATAGTAACGTTTATGGGGCATTTGTAGGCCAAGGGGATCAGTAGAGCTTTCAATATGCATATGTGGACATTTTGTAGCAATAGGTGCTTGGATTGGAGCTTGGCCAATACCATTGGACTGGGACAAAAAATGGCAGGTATATTCTTAATTTTAAATTAACTTTAAACTTAATATTATATTATAAACTGATTTTATTTATTTATTTATTTGTAGGAATGGCCGATTTCATGCACTTATGGAGCAATCGTTGGCTATTCCTTGGGAGTTTTGTTGACTTTAGCTATAACTGTGTACAAGAGAACGGATTGTAGTCGTATTTCAAAAAATTAATTATACGTTGATATAGTTTATAATATAAATTTTGAGTCATCTATAAAATTATTCAAGTTTTACATTAACATTCGAAATACACAATTGTTTATATGTAAAATCACGTACTCCAAAAATATATATTTATGTTTAATAATATTCTTATGTTTATGAAAATCTTTACATAAACATTGTACTTATTATATGAAATTTACTGCATTATTATAATATATATTGTTTTTACATTTTTATATATATTAAATTACATTTATATTTGTTCTTTAATTTTACTATTAATATACATTGTTAATCCTCATAACTGTGAATAAAATTCTAATTAAATTTGAACAAAATCGATTCACACAAATTTTATTAGCATCATATTTAGCTTAAGTTTAATATGAGTTCTAAACTGATTTAATTAAACAAATGGTTATATTTTATAATTAAAAATTGAATACAAGTTAAATGTAATATAAAAAATTTAAAATTAATGTAAAAGTAATATTAGAATTTTAAAATTTAATATTTCTCAGTTTAGAGGGTTAGGTTTTGTGAAATTAGGGTTTCTCAGAGGAGTGTCGGTGCGGCAACATGGTAAGCGGCGGCCACAGAGAGAGAGAGAGAGAGAGATTCTGTGAAGATTGGGACTGAAATTGTGTGTATTCGTGTGCAGCCTCAGGGAGATTACATTGATCTGCATCGCAAGAGACATGGATATCGGCCTGATTACTTCGAGCGGAAGCGCAAGAAAGATGCACGAGAAGTCCATAAACGCGCCTCTTATGCACAGAAGGTTCGCATTTTTTTCCCCTTTATTCAGATTTTATTGTCTGTGTATGCCAGTTTATTTATCATAAGCTGTACAATGCGTAAACTAGGCAAAATATGAAGAGCATATAATGCTAAGAGTCTTCTTAAATAATCTAATGTGTCTTTTGTTATATGAACCTGTATGTAGTCATGATTAACTACATGGTTTTGTATCTAAGTTTTCACTTTGTTCTTTTTCTGGATAGGTACTTGGTCTCAAGGCCAAGATGTTTGCGAAGAAGCGGTACAAGGAGAAGGCATTGATGAAGAAAACGTACGTGATTTCTGGTGTTACGGGATTTTATGGGTTTTAATGGGGTTTTCTGGTTGTTTTGCAGACTTGCAATGCATTCTGAGAGAGCAAACAGGCGCAAAGTAGACGATGAAATTGAGGAAGGTGCTCGTCCTGCTTATTTGCTTGATCGTGAAGAGACTACTCGTGCTAAGGTAAATATATTCATGTGCAGGATTCTAGTTGTACACATACATGATATTTCTTGTATATATATTCAATCCTTCTATTCTCTTACAGGTACTCAGCAACACCATCAAGCAGAAGAGAAAGGAGAAAGCTGGTAAATGGCAAGTTCCTTTCCAAAGGTACTACTGCATTGTTTATAATTATAATATCAGTATGAGACTATATTACAAAAGATTTATATAGTTTTAGTCTAGTATCATTTTTAATTTCCTTTATGTATATTATGTACTTAAATACAACGCTTTTTATTTTTCAGGTGCGGCCTATAGCGGAGGACGAAATGTTCAGGGTTATGCGGTCTGGAAAAAGAAAAAGTAAGTTCTCTCTCTCTCTCTCTCTCTCTCTCTCTCTCTCTATAATATATATGTTTGTGTGTGTGTGTGTGTAATTATATGTTATATTTATGCTTTTGTGTGTTTGCAGCAAAGCAGTGGAAACGCATGGTTACAAAGGCTACATTCGTTGGGCCAGGTTTTACGAGAAAGCCACCTAAATACGAGAGGTTTATACGGCCAATGGGGCTTCGTTTCAAAAAGGCTCACGTCACACATCCGGAGCTTAAGTGTACTTTCCAGCTCGAGATCTTGGGTGTTAAGAAGAATCCCAACGGTCCCATGTACACCTCTCTTGGTGTCATCACCAAAGGAACCATCATCGAGGTGTGTGTGTGTGTGTGTGTGTGAAAGAGAGAGGGTTTCGAGTATGGATATATTTATACACGGTGTTTATATCATGATATTCTTGTGATAGTAATTATAATAACTGTATCTGTTCTATAAAACATTCTATTATATAATGTACTTGGGTGGGCTTTCAGGTGAATGTGAGCGAACTTGGTCTTGTCACTCCTGCAGGAAAAGTTGTTTGGGGTAAGTGTATATGTAATATATACATTATACAGCATATATAACATTAATAGTCACAGTATATTTGTTATTTATAACTTGTTTGTAGGTAAATATGCTCAAGTTACGAACAATCCTGAGAATGATGGTTGTATCAACGGTGTCTTGCTTGTTTAATCAAATGAGGTCTTAAACAAAGTATAACTAAGTGAAATATGATAAATTCGTGAATTACGGAAGTAAAACTAATGAATTTTAGTCGTGTTATAAAATTTAAATTTAAAATATGAAAATAGAATATACTTAACATATGAATATTATTATGTTAATATTATATTACTTTAATTTTTAACTAAAGTTTTAAGTTGAAAATATATTCTTAAGTATATTGTATTTAATATTTAACAATAATTTATTTGAAAATTTAGGTAAATTTTTTTGAGTACCATTATTTTTTATTCTACTTTCACTTTATTGTCTCGTGCCCAATTACAAGTTATATTTATCATTTTGAACGTGAAATTTATTTTTGAACAGTACATTCAATATAAACCTTCTTATATTTAAATTCTCACTAATTAATAAGGTTCAAACAAGTATTTTTAAAACAATAATAAAATGTTATTTAGTAACATAATCACAACTTTTAATGATTTTAAGTTTTTAATAACATATAGTTAGAAAACATTATATTTCATTTATAATGTTTGAAAATTAATATTATAATTTAATTAGATAAATTTATTTTAATACTTTATAAAGAATAAAGAATGTGTCCCTTTATAATCCCACGTGGCATCCTTCGTATAGGTTGTAATGCTCAAATATATTTATTTTAAATTAGATATGTAATATTAAAATATAACAAAAAAATTTGTAAATATTTAATAGCAAATGTATGAATATTTCAAATTATATATGCATGAATCAAAAATATATAAATATGCACAAAATTGTGAGAAATGTTTAAATACTAAAACTTTCATATCACATTCACATGTGACAGTGTTGTGTGTGTCTATATTATATATATATAAATTAATTACGCAGTTATTTAGGAAAGCTAAACTATATTTACGAATGAACTTAATATATATAAGAATATTCTTAAAATATCTATTAATTGGACGGTTCAGATTTTCCTTCATAATCCTTTATTAAGGATTATTTATCATTTGATTTTACATTAATATCATAATATATATTCGATATATACCAAATTTTTAAAATTTAAGATTAAAAATAATTATTGCATCCTAATGGCCGGGCACCTTCAAATTAAAATAGAAATCTCTATAGTCTTACATTTCTAATAATTAATAATTTAAATTATTTTAACTAGGGTTAATTAATATCTAATTAACTTTTATTATAAAAATATTAACTTTTCTAATGGATTTCAATTTTCTAATTATGAGAATTAGTATTATGTTAATACTTAATTAATTATTAATTATTTTTATTTTGACATTCACGTGTAGTTAAGGGCGAGAGAAATAAGTACTTTTAAAATTGCAAGGTTGTTAGTTAACGGTGAGATTCGCATGGTAGGTGACGTGGAGGGTATTTTAAAATATAATAAAGTATAAAAATAATAAATTAATAAATACTAAATACTAAAAATCAAAAGAAATAAAATATATAAATTGTGTCTAAAAAAAAACATATAAAAACTATATGCATTAATCCTAAAAGTCTTTTATGTATACTTTTTAAACATAAATAATAAAGTATTAAATACAAAAATATATAAAATTAAATGCATTAACCCTAAAGTTGTTTATGTATAAATTAAAAAATACCAAAATGCATTAGGTTTTATTATATATATATATTAATTATATTTAAACAAAAATCAAATTTAAAAATAATAAATTAAAAACCAAATAATGAATCCCATGAGTTAATTAAATTTAATTTGTCTATTTTAAAACCATTATTTAAATAAAAATGGATAAAAGTACTTTAAATCAAATTATTGAATTTAAATGAATACCCCATCCAATACATGAAATAAATTTCAATGAATATCCTATTTAAATATAAATAGTACATATTATTTAAATAATGCTCAGCCACCTATAAATAAATAAATAAATAATGCCATGGTCTGTAATGTAGTATGTACTTAATAACTATATGAAATTTAAGGAATGAAAAGATGAAAGCAATACATGACAATGGACGGAAAATCATTTAATACTAATAATTAATAAAAATATTTCATCGTTATTTACAGAATAATTGTGTAACAGTAGTAAAAAATGTGTACAAATTAATATCCTTCTTATATTTAAAGCATTATTAATTAGAATTCAGATAAATATAAATAAACTAAACTAAAATCCATATATTATATTGATAAATAAATATTACCTTGAGAAAGAGAATGACAGCCACGTCATTCCTGTGTATTACCACCAGCTTCAGTCTTCTCATTAATTTTCTTCATTAACCTCAACCTTAAAGCTCTTCAGGATAATCTCCTTAGGCTTCTCACCAGCAGAAGCATATACCTTAAGGATCCCATTATAAACCCGAATATCCCCACGGTAACGAAGTAGATAGTTCCTAACCAGCTTCTCAGCCTGTCTCACGTCCCTGTGGTTCCCCTTCCCATTCCCCAGAATCCCCAAGAATCCCATCACAGTCACATAACTGGGATATAGTCCAGAAACATTTTTCTTATAGCCTTCTTTAAGCTTCATCATAGCCATGTGTGGCTTATCTTTCGCTAAGTAACCTTGAGCAAGTGTGTCATATGCGCTAAACTTGCGATCTTCTTCTTAACCCTGTCATTTAACATCTGTTCCGCTTTCTCTAATAAACCATTCTCCGCATAGACCTCGATCATCCTCAAATACGGTTTACTCGTCTCATCCATCTGTATACACTCCTCGAGTGTCTTCTCTGCTTTCTCAATGTTTCCGAGGTGTCCATAACTACAAAAGGAAGCTATATCTCACACGCACACGCACACGCACACTTACGCTGACATGGCCTTCATGTAGTTATGTGGAGGGCTTGAGCTTGTTATTGTTTTCCAAATGTGTTCCACCTTTTCGGGTTCATTAAGGTACCCATAACCCTCCATTAGCGAGTTTAGTGTGAACATGTCAGCATTTTCAACCTCGATCTTGTCTAGTGCTTCTTTCGCTTCCTGCTGTAGATTTTCTGAATCCATTTTCGCCCTCCTATAAGGCGTAAATACACACATGAGATTAACACAGATATATGCATATGTGTGTGTGTGTGGTGTGTGTATATATATATATATAGAGAGAGAGAGAGAGAGCGGGGGGGGGGGGTTACTCCTGTTAAGTACAACCTGTGCGTAGGCTTTAGTTGGTCTAAGGGTAGCATATCTCTCTTTCTCTCTCTCTCTCACACACACACACACATGTATAAGTATGTACCTCATGTGTTTGAGCATGAGAATTTGAGCAGGAAGAGTCGGTTCAGCTCCAGACGATCTTATACGGTTATAAGCAGCAAGCATATGCTCGTGCATATTCATTGCTGAGTAGATTGCTATCATTGCACTATTAAGCTCCTTACTTTGTGGTTTCAAGTCTTTCATCCATTTCAAAGCCTACAGGTCAGTTAGTTTATACCATCTATAATGTGTATATTGTGTGCATGTATGTGTGTGTGTCTATATCTATATCTACCTATCTATATCTCGGTGTATATATAAATTATATACACTAAAGTGTGACTTGATCTACCTTGAACCATCTTCCGTTTTTTGCAAGCTTTGAGATGAACGCAGCAGTTACTTCCTCATTCTTCAAAGATTCTGGGAACCTCCGATAAACTTGCTCAGCTAATGAAGGGCGTTTAACAAGGTTCAACTTGAGTATGCACGTCTCTGGCGTGGAATCCAGAATTTTTGTCATTCGCATGTAATCTATGACCTATAGAACATTTCACATATATGTATAGCAAACATATATCTATAGCATAGCTATGTGTGTGTGCGTGTAGAGAGAGAGAGATGTAAAGATGCAATTTTAGTTATTATCTACTTGAACCGAGAGCTATGTGGCATATAGTTACTTCATACATATATTTTAGACAAAATATATCTCAGATAGCATAGTTGCCTATACATAGATACAACACACACACACGCACACAGACATATATACATACATACATATATCCACAGACGTAGGGTATATATACGACCTATGCGTAATTATGTAGTTATATTATAGTGATTTATGGAAGTGTTAGCACACATAAAACATAATATGTACATATGCAAATATATATATATGTACGTGAATTGTGTCTGAGTATAAACCGCGATTAGCCATGGTGGTGACAATCTCTTTGGCATTTTCTGGGCTGAGCTTGTTGCCTTTGGAGAGCCACTTCCTAATAATACGAATGGATTGAAGGGGCTCTGCCTCGAGAATACTCTGGTGTAGCTGCGAGGTATCCTGTGCGGATATTTCGGCAAATCCCCTCCATTTGATGAAATATGAAGCACTTCTTGAGATCCTGTTAATGGCAAATGTGTGTATATGTGCGTGCGTGCGTATGTGTGTGTGTGTGAGAGAGAGAGAGATTGTACATTCTTACCTGCAAGCAGCGGCAGTAGCCTTCCACATTGCACTTAAACCCTCGATTAATTTTCGAGAGGTACCGGGATCGATATCCAGGAAATTAATATTAATTATTTAGATTATTAAAGCCTATCAACGGCCGTAAACAATTTGATCTTAACGGTTCTAAAAAATTTGATAAATTCAAACTTATTAAGTCTCGTAAATAAACCGCAGATATATAGGCAATACTAGTATAGTATATATTTATATGTAAACTAAGCAATAATATTTCTACTTAGCGCTTCATACATATTTTAATAATGTATATACTATTTAATATTCTAATTTGATATTTCATCTAATTAAAGAATAGACTCAAAGATTCTTAAAGAAATTTTTAATCATAATTAATTAGCAAACACTAAAACCCAAAGAAAAAACATATATTTAAAATGATTAATGTATACCTAATCACGTAATTTCTATAACATTTAATGCATATAAAATAATAAATTAATTAATTAACTATGATAAACTTTAGTTTCTGTTTTGTTTACTTAAGACTACATCGTTGTACATGGTTCCGATGCAAAATAAGCTATGAATTGTTTTTCATAAATTTAAGTTAAAGTTTGTAAGAAATTTTTATATTTTCAAAGAATCTTGATATTCTATAGCTTAATATATTTTAATAATTTATAAATAAAATATCATTAAAGAGTTAAAAAACAAAGATACGTCATTATACAATTTTTGATTTTAAAGATGTATCTTTTATTTTAAATTTATATTATATTTAGATTAAATATACTGCATTATGAATATTAAATTATATTAAATATATTGATGATTTAAAATTAACTTTAAAAACAGTAAAAAAATCATTTTCAAACTAAATCCCACTACATTAATTATTGTTTTGACCTAAATTGATTTCATAGTGAAGTTGCTTTTCTTTTTATACACAATAACTTTATATACAACTTATAACATACACATACACACGTGCGCACACACACATATATGATGTGGGATGACATATACTTTTTTATATACATTAGTGAAATATTCATAATGTTGAGGAACAATGTTAAATAAATAAATGGCTTCCTGGTTTTTAATTTGATTAATACATATCACCAAACATTAAACTTAATATTACATTTTACATGGTTTCATATTTTATATAATGTTCTTTCAACTAATATTTGGAGAGGTGTCAGCCTCCATAAGACCCTTCACTCACCGCTCTTCCGTCCACAATGCACCTAATCCTGCACCCAATCCCTGTCGAGTGCATTTTTGCGACCAGTACACGTGGCTTCGCCTTAGTAGCTCCCTGCTTGGGATACTTGTGTCTCGATGCTGAAGACGACAGTCCGCCGGTCACCGACGCCCGGAAAAAAACATTCCGGCAGGCAGCCTAGAAAGAGTAAGAAATAAGATTTTTTTTCCTCTTTTTCACGGGCAAATGCGGCCCACGTCCGGCACTGGAAGAACATACATTCTACAAAATCTCATACTAAATCAGCTCAATTCGCAGCTCTGCAATTTGGTTCTACATTTCTGAATCCGAGGTAAGTTTTCTATTTGATTCATGTGTGAGAGAAAGCCGCTGCAGTTTTATAGTCTCACATTCTGATTGTTTCTGTTGAAATCCGGTGAATTCGGGGTTGTTTGATCACTGGGCACCCCGTAGAATCCCAGATTTCCCCCACAAATCCCAGAAAGTCTAGTGGGTATCTCTTGCATTTCCTGTTCTAGAGCCTGTGTGATCATACATTCTGTTGTTGAACGAAATTCTCTATTTTTCTGTTGAAATCCGGTGAATTCGGGGCTGTTTGATCACTGGGCACCCCGGAAAACCCCCACAAATCCCAGAAAATCTAGTGGGTATCTCTTGCATTTCCTGTTCTAGAGCTTGTGTGATCATACATTCTGTTGGGTGTGGAATAAGTAGAAAGATCTGCAGATGTATCACAACATGTGGGGCGGGCCTCTGGAGGTCTTCCATCTGGAAGGCCAAGAGGACGAGCAGAGCAACAGGAGCATGGAACTAGACAGAGCAGCATTGCAGAAGCTGGAGGAGACACAGCAGAGCTGGCTACTTGGGCAAGGAGAGAAGAAGAAGAAGCAGATGGTAGATCTGGGATTCATTGTTTGCAGCAGGAAAATCTTCACTGGGATTATTTCTGCTGTTGTAGCAGTTGCATTGATCATCGGATTTACCGTTCTCATTGTCAAAACAGCCCCGAGACATCACCGCCACGCACCTCCTCCCGATAACTACACTGTTGCACTTCAGAAGACCCTCATGTTCTTCAACGCTCAGAAATGTAACTCTCTCTCTCTCTCTCTCTCTCTCTCTCTCTCTCTCTCTATATATATATATATATATATATATATATATGCAGCTGGGAAATTGCCCAAGCACAATAATGTGTCGTGGAGGGGAAACTCGGGGCTGCAAGATGGGATTGCACCGGGACTTCATGGGGATTTAGTGGGAGGATACTATGATGCAGGGGACAATATCAAGTTCCTGTTCCCGCAGGCTTATGCAATGACACTACTCAGCTGGAGTGTGATCGAATACAGTGCAAAATATGAAGCAGGTAAGAATATATATGTGTGTGTGTGTGTGTTCATACACACGCACACACACGTTAAAATCATTATGCAGCTGGTGAGCTCGCTCACGTGAAGGAGCTTATTAAATGGGGTGTGGATTACATACTGAAGACTTTCAACTCAACGGGTCTCCAAGTTTATAATGAGTCGACGACTCGTGTGGATTATATATATGCGCAGGTGAACATAAACATAAACTATCTTAAAACATTATCTCTTTAACATCTCTTATATAACTTTCTAAAAGCATATCATAGTTCACACACACACACACACACACACATATGTATGTATGTATTTCAGGTGGGTGTTGGAACAACGGGAGGAGATAACTCACCATCATCCACTCCGAATGACCATTATTGCTGGCAAAGGCCAGAAGACATGGCGTACCCTCGTCCGGTGGCACAAGTAAGTACCGGGTCCGACTTGGCCGGGGAAATGTCAGCAGCCCTTGCATCAGCTTCTATAGGTGTGTACGTGTGTGTGCGTGCATGTGCGTGTGTGTATAGAGAGATTTTACAAACATTGTTTATGCAGTATTCAAGGATAATGCGGCATATTCCCAGAGGCTGGTAAACGGTGCAAGGGCACTGTTCAAGCTGGCAAGGGAACGAAGAGGCAGGTACAGTGCGAGCATACCGGATTCTGCACAGTTTTACAACTCGTCTGGCTACTACGACGAGTTCCTGTGGGGCGGTGCATGGCTATACTATGCCACAGGGAACTCTTCCTACCTGCAACTTGTGACTACGTTTGGTATCGGCCGGAACGCCGGTGCGTACGGAGGCGGCCCGTACTACGGTGTCTTCGACTGGGACAACAAGCTCTTCGGTGCACAGGTAATGTATACATGAGTAACCTTGTCCGTAGTAGACAATAAAATCTTTCGTTAACAGGTGCTCTTGACGAGGTTGAGAGTCCTCCAGAGCCCGGGGTATCCCTATGAAGAAGTCTTGAAGAACTTCCACAACCATACTAATATTGTTATGTGCTCTTACTTGCCACAGTTTAAGAGATTCAAAAGAACACCAGGTACATATATGATGCAACTGAGTATATTCTCTTGAGTTGATTGTGTATATTCTATTCTCCAGGCGGCCTGCTAGTACTGAACCAGGGAAATCCTGCACCGCTGCAGTACACAGCGAATGCAGCGTTTCTAGCTGCCTTGTTCAGTGACTACTTAATTGCCGGAGATGTTCCTGGGTGGTACTGTGGTTCACAGTTCTATACTGCCGAGACCATGCGTAACTTTGCCAAATCACAGGTGTGTGTGCGTGCGTGCGTGCGTGTGTGTGTTAGTAATGTCTGTGTATAGGTAGACTATATACTCGGAAAGAACCCGTTGAAGATGAGTTACGTGGGATACAGCGAGAAGTATCCCAAGCACGTACACCACCGGGAGCCTCTATTCCGAAGAACAAAAAAAGGTATGGATGCCAAGAAGGATGGAGGTTCAGAGACAGCAAGAAGGCAAACCCAAACACAATAACTGGTAAGTACTTAGTATGGTTCCTCTACATAATACGTACAGCGTATGTATAATTGAAATGTACTGTATAGACCCAGTAAGTATTTAGTTAACCACCACCCCCATAGTTCCACTACATAGTATGTACAGCAGCGTATGTATAATTGTATACACCCACACAATACACATATTACGTACAGTATAGCAGTGTATGTATAATTGAAATGTACTGTACTGTTGTATAGGTGCGATGGTTGGGGGCCGGATATGAAGGATAGATTTCATGACGTGAGGACGAACTACAACTTCACGGAGCCCACAATTGCGGGAAATGCAGGGCTTGCATTTGCTTTAGTTGCATTGTCTGGGAAAGATGGGAAGGGAGTAGATGCTGCGAATATCTTCTCTGTTATTCCTCCACAGTATCCTTCTCCTCCACCGCCTTCACCGCCTTGGACTCCATAAGTTTTTTCCGTTTACACTTTAGTTTATTGCTCGGTTTTCTTAAGCGGTTATAATATATGTTGAAAAGTCTCAATATTCTTAGTTGATTCTAATATATTCTAGTAAGTTATGTTATAATCTTTAATACTTTATTACTTTTTTATTTATAATATATTGGATTTATAATTTCTATTACATATTTGGTTCAGAATTTTTCTTATTAAAGTGACCTTATGAATTTTAATAAAATTTAGATAATTAAAACATACATTATTAAAATGACATAAATGTTTTATTAAGAAAAACATGAGAAGAGTAGGATAATATAAGTTTGAAATATATTTATATATTGTTATATATATTTTAGTGAGTTAAATATTAAAAGTATAAGTACTCCCTAGAGCTCCTACACTTAGTTTATTGCTGGGTATTCTAAACGGTTGTAATATAATATATTGAAAAGTCTCAGAATATTCTTAGTTGATTCTGATATACAAATAAGTTATATGAAGCTTATTGTATAAATTCATAACCTTCAATACTTACTTTGTTTATTTATAGAGTATTAAAGTGACAACTTTAGATTTATAAATGTTTTAAAATAAAATAAAATAAAAGAGTAGGCTAATTCAAATCATAAACTTATTCTATATTAGTGAGCTATATATTAAAATATTACTGTATTCCTAAATATATATCATATACATAATCCAACATAACTTTTTGCCCTTGTCTTCAGAGAATATTATATAATAACTATAAGTATTTGCACTTATTTAAATAATGCTTTAAATTGATTATGTAATTAAGTATATTCATTTGGTTATTCATTAACTATTTATGGTTATGAATTATTAATCCAGTTATATATTTATGTATATAGTATTTCTTTAGTTGGTGTCCACTTACAAAGAAGCACCCACTACCAACTCAAAATAAAATAATGTTATGTGGAAAATTGAGCACAAATAATACAAACCAAAAAAATAATTCAGTTTCATCTTTGTCTTCTTTACCCATCCCAAAATAATTAGAAAATATAGAAAAAAAATTAAAATAAAAACAAAATATTCAAGAAAAAAAAGAAACGCCACACTTACAAGCCACCATCCTCGGTCATGTATATGGTGGAGCCTTCCTAAACCCCATCTTCAGTCATAAAGCCCCTCTTGCTCCCATACATCCACAAGAAAATCCACCATGTCCTTACACATATCATATCCATTTAGTTATATATGTTCTTCTTCTAACTAATGTATTATTTAATATTTTATAAACGGAAAGAAATGAGAAAGAAAAGAAAAGAAAACTTAAACTTACAGGTAAGGGTATTGGCTTGGGGAATGGAGTGTTTGTTGCAAGTAGCTCTTCTGGATGATGTGTTGACAGCAAGTCAGCGTATGCTGGACGCCAGCTAAAAGGCAGGAAAAGGAAACACAATCACTTCCTGACAATGACTACTAACATATACTAACATATACTGTTTAAGTAATTATATATTACCTTCGAGCAGCGTCTTGTTGTTGTCGGATCGACATAGCCGATCGCCAGTCCATAGTCTTCTTTGTTTCAATCCATAGAGTTAGAGCTGCAGTGGTGGAAGAAGTGTAACATGTAACAAGTGTAAGGAGACTCACCGTGGTTGACATAGCCACTGCTGTTGTTGCTGGTGTTGTTGTTGCTATCCAGACTATGGTTTACACCGGTGACCGAGGAAGTACTTCTCTGGGAGGATCTCGAGTTTGTTAGATTGTTGTCCATGTCATTAGAACTGGAGGACCACCAGTCTTTCTGGGGACCATGCCCGTGGAAACCCCTCTTGATTCCCCTGTGCTTCCCTCGGTGGGTTTTCTCTACAGACCTTACCGAAGGAGATTTGTTAAAGACACCGACACAGCCACTGCTCTGTTGCAAAACCCCCGCAAATAAAAAAAACCATGATATAAAACTTGTTATGTGTATATGTGCGTGTGTGCGTGTGTGTGTGTGTGTGAAGGAGACCCACCCCATACACGCAGTACACTTTCCAATCCACGCGGACGTGGCCCTCAAGAAATAAACAAAATGGGACAGCATTCACAACAGAATTCCAGCATCAAGAATCCCTAAAAAAAACAATATGTATAGTAACAAACACACGCACGCGCGCCCACACACACACACACATATATATATACACATGATTCCAATTATTATATATATAGACTTGAATTGAATCTATAAGAATCTGATCATAAGACATAAACAACATTCAACACACCTGTATGTACTAAACAAAAATTCTTGTAGTAGAGTACAAAGGGATTTAATTTAAGGTTTTTAACTATTAGTATAGTGAAAGGGATATAAAATAAGGTTTTTAACTATAAAAGGGATTTAAAATAAAAAATTTAACTATCTATTTCCACTTTGACACACACACACACAATCAAAGAATATATGATCATTAGACTTGAATTTTCATATTATACATACCTTATTAGAAATTATGAGCTCCAGAATGTAATCTGCAACATAATATGACATAAAAACCCATTTGATTTCGACACAGTATAATAAGTCATACCTTAACACACACACATGTATAAACTAATTGTTAGTTCTTGTCGTAGTAATTAAGAATTTAAAATACGGTTTTTAACTATCTAATTACTAATGCAAAGATAAACGATATAACGGGCTATGTTTCTCAATTCTGTTTTAAATAAGGTTTTTAACAATTGTATAACACACATGTATGTTCGATTCTGTTCTTTAGAAAGGATTTGAAATAAGATTTTTAACAGTAGTAATTAAGAGAGAAAGGGATTTAAAATACGGTTTTTAACTATGATAAAGGATATAATTTAATTTAAAAGACTTTGCAAAACTATTCTCTTCTTAATTCTTGTAGTAGTAATTAAGAGATTTATAATAAGATTTTTAACTATTCAATAATAAACACACTAGAGTAAAAAGGATTTAAAACAAGGTTTTTAACTATCAAATGTATACATACCTTATCAGAAGCTCCGAGGTGTATCTTGTGTGTACAGCTGCAGAGTCTATTCGATTTACATACACGTTATGAGCTAACAATACACATACATACCTTGAATATGGCCGAATCAGCATAATTTTGGGACTCTGTAGGGAGGAGGAGCCCTAGGCGGCATACCCTAAGAGTGCGTGGCGTGCGTGCGTGCGTGCGTGCGTGTATATGTGTTAATAGGAACCCTAAAGTGTGATTTAGCTATGTTTTATGTGGCACCATCAGCGTGTGCCAGGTGGCCACTTGCAAAGTCCAAAATGATGTAAGATCGCTGGGAAGAACAAAGTGCATCGGGATTTGAACCATGTGCCCATTCACGTAATCCATGTGGCCAGTCAAATCCTAGTCAAACATTTATTCTACGTAATAATGTAATCCTGCCGAAGACATCAAAATATAATTAAATTTAAAACTTTCGTAAATAACTTATAGTTTATGGTGTATATATATGTATGTGACATGTTATACAGGGGAGGGTGTGTGTGTGTGTGTGTGATGTTGTTCACAAGGGACTAGTGGAGACTTGGAGAACTTTAGGTTTAATTGCACCATTATATAACTACGTATACATGTGTATATTCTGTATGTGTGTATATGTGTGTACAGAGACAACGAACGGACAGATGCGTATACATGCTTTCGCTCTACACGCGACATTTCGTGTATAGATCTCAATATATATGTTCTATATATGTGTGTGTGTGTGTGTGTTTAGTTGTGTGAAGTATAAGACAGACAACGTTTATACGGTGTGTTACGTGTGTATATCTGTATGTGTATATAGCTGTGTATGTGTGTGTGTGTGTGGTGTGTTGTGTGTGTGTGTGTATATATATATATATATATATATGCAGAGACAAACTACCGTCTTCAGGGACAATGTTTATACACAGCTGTCATGTGCTCTCTCTCTCTCTCTCTCTCTCTCTCTCTCTCTCTCTCACACACACACACACACACACACACACATATATATATATAGAGAGAGAGAGAGTTAGTTTTATAAGATACAGAAAGCATACTTTGTCTCTGAAAGACAAAAATCTTGATATGTACATGTATGATCATCTATATATGTGTGTATGTATACGGTGTGTGTATGCACATTCATACATATTTAACTACAAATACAATAACTACATAGGTAGCGTTCCAAAGTTGTAAGAATCTTTAACCTCCCATACTATATTCATGTAAGTGTATAACTATTTATACAAATAAGGAAATCTTTAGTATGTACTCATGAATGTGTGTGTGTGTAGAAAGAGATGTTGTTATAGAATAGTCAATGTATACTTAATGTGTTGTTAGAGAAACAATTAAAAACATTATAAACACAGAAATACTTTGTATTCTTCTCTATATTAAACATATTATATATGATTAATACTCACCAGATCACGTTTAGACTTGTCTGGGACAAAGTTGATAAGGTCATTTAGTAAAACTCCGGCAGCAACACTCACGTTTAAGCTATCCACAGTCCCGGGCCTTAAAAAACAATCCACTTCCGCATTTAACTTCTGTAGCTCGTTCTTTAACTCCGCCTTAAACTTGACCCCAACATTATCACCACTTTCTTGTTCATCTTCTTCTTCGATCACCTGTACAAAACCATAAGTGTAATTCTCTCCCTCTCTCCCTCTCTCCCTCTCTCCCTCTCTCTCACACACACACACAAATGCAAGCTATTTGACTCCCTAACTTAATGTTTTCTGAATTATACCACCTGTACAAAACCATATGTGTAACTCTCTCTCTCTCTCTCTCTCTCACACACACACACACACAGACACACACACACACACACACACCTATTTGACCCCTAACGTAATGGTTTAAGAATAATAATTTGATGTTACTGAAGTATATCATATCATATGATACTCCAATGAGTGTGATGTCTTACGACAAGTAACAACACACATAACTGCGCACTTAATTATCTAATTATAATGCTGCTTTTAATTGAAAATGTACAGATATATGTGAATTATATAGATTCTTCCTACATTATTATTTATTAAATTTCCTATTTTAAACTTAAAGATACGAAATTTATAAGATTGTTTAATTCTTTACTAAACTTACTTTAATATTTGTTTTTTTATAATAGTGATATCAAATAGAACTTCAAAAAAATAAATAATATGTATTCATAACATATCTTTTTCTTTATGTAAATTTGAATAAAACTTGCTAAAACTGCTAAACAGGGTGCTAAACTACCTATAAACATGATCTCTATTTGTAGTCTCTAAAACTTCACAGACTCACATGGGTTTCCATACAATATATATATTATATATGTGTGTGTGTGTGTGTGTGTGTGTGTGTGTGTGTGTGCTTATACGTGTATATGCATCTCTCTGTCTGACCATCTCTCTCCCTCTCTCCCTCTCTCTCTCTCACACACCCACATAATGGTGCAATTAAACTCGTATTTACCTGTTTCTTAGGCTTCCGCAAGGGTAAAGCTCCTGGGATTCTAACCATATGAGTACACGCAGCCTTTACAAAGGGACGAATCCCGACCCCCTCGTTCCCCAGCACCAATATAGTTGGGACATTCTTCGGAAGATCGCTCATCACCACGCTGTCCGCCGCGTTCGATGTACCCAGTATTCTCCAACCGTTTTCGGACGAGTCCCTCAAGAACATCATCATGTTCTTGCATGAAAGCAAGTCTATCATCTCTAGTGCTCCTGCACTCGCCTGTATAACATACATGTGTACGTGTATATCAGCATATGTATGCATATTTGTGCATGTGAATATATGTTTTAAGCATAAACATTCATGCATGCTTGTGTATATATACACGTGTCTATATGTATATATGTCTGTGTAGGTACATACATTACACGCACGCACACATTACCTTGCTTACTACGCCGCTAAGGGGAGCTGAATTCTTGGCACAAACGACGACCCCAGTGACTCCAAAGAAGAATGACGACCTGAGAATTGCTCCAAAGTTCTGAGGATCCTTAACCTCGTCTAAAGCGACCCACACAGGCGCTTTATCATACATCTTACCAGGGTTCTCTAGCGCTGATATATCCACCATTTCAAGTGGACTCGCATCCAATACCAGACCTATAATATATACAATCTATAAACACTAAATTTAAAATGTCTATCTGTGTCTATAGATGCTATATGCAATATATGTCCTCCCACACACACACGCACACGTATATGAATACGTATAAATATTTATGTGTACCTTGATGAGGCCTACTATCCACCAACATGTTTAAGACATGTTTAGAAGCTTTCTCGATCCGAAGGTCGAGCTTTTTCGCCGTCTTTAGAATCCACACCACATCTGTGGGGAGAAGAGTTCTTAGTCCTCTCTCTCTCTCTCTCTTCTCTCTCTCTCTCTCTCTCTCTCTATATATATATATATAACAACTTATGAATGAAACGAATACGTTTAAGCTATCCACTGTATGAATGTGTGTTTGTGTGTGTCTGTTCCTCCATATATATAGATATAAATGTACGTATGTGCGTGTATATAAACATAGTTATGACCAAAAACTAACCTTGGGGGGCTTTTTTCTTCCCTGGCCGCCTCTCATCCATACCATCTTGTACATAAAGTACATACAAGTCTCGTCTACGAGCCTGTAGAGCTGCACGTACAGGTCCAACACCGTATAGAGGCTCCCCACGAAGAGGAGGTACTTCTGAAGGTTTATCGTCTTCCTCACGAGGATCATAGTATCTCCTCATGTCATTACGTCCGTAACCTCGCCTTAATCTGCTAATACCTGTAGGTAATTTTCTTCTAACCCGTAGATCGTCGTATTCTGCAACCTCCGATACTCCATATTCATCATCACTCTCCTCTTCAAATTGACTCTCAATCAAAGCCTTTGAATCCTTATCTGTTGAATACACACACACACACACACACACACACACACACACACACACACACAGTTAGATATCCCAAACATCGAGTATATATTAGTTTATATCAATGTCGTAACAATACATATGTATAAGACAATCCATATCAGCACATGAGGATATAAAAGATAGTTTACTGTATACTATAAATGTATGTACAACATGGATATATGCCAACAGAAACATACACGGACACACAAACACACATCATATATACATAAGCATAAGGTACACATACATACAGGTATGTATATTTATATATACCTATACATATGTATATATCTTTGGTTGTATGTATGCAAGTAAATTATTAGATAAATACATGTATGTACATTAAAAATTACATGTATAAATTACAACAAAGTATTGTACACATCTGTGTGTCTATATATTATCTAACTACATTTATTTGTGCACGGTCATATATGTGTATATATACGTACTTGAGCTTGAGATAGTTTCATCGGACCCTTCAGTAGACTTCTGCTGCCTTGTATATATAACAGTTGTCTTTTCATCAACTTCATCACTATTATGCAATCTCTTCCTTGAACCATCACTAGAATTCGATTGTCTTGAGGGGATTTTGGGGGAAGAGTGGGAATTCGAGGGCTCATTCGAAATGGGCTGTGAAGAAGATGGAAATTTTGCAAAATAGATCTCAGACGCCTCTTCCCATTCTGCAGCAGCACTCGATTTGGCATTCTTGTATGCAGAAATTGTGAAATGGGTTCTCCATGAACGGCCCCGATTGGAAATCCGTGTATGCAAACCTGTGTTAAATCTGGAGAGAAATGTACACGCAATGCGGCCGCCTACTCGCAGCGTGGGCGCCATAGCCATTCTCTTAAACCCACAAGAACCCTAAACCCGAAATTAATATCGGGCTCTGTGTTTAGGGATCTTGATTATTCGGGCTCTGTTTTTAGGGTTCTAATGATATCCGACGGCTCTGGTTTTAGGGTTTTAATGATTCGGATTTGTATTCGGGCTCTGGTTTTAGGGTCTCGATGATTCGGACTTGCATTCGGGCTCTGTTTAGGGTTCTTGCTCTTGATGCGGTATGCAGAGGGAAAGAAGGCGCTTGCGGGGCTGAAGGAGGCAATACTCGGTCTGGACCAGGTAAATACGCTAGATTTCAATACACTTTGCGATCTAGTGAAGCAATGCGGGCAATGCAAGGCCTTAGAACAGGGCAGGTTACTGCACAGTCGAATTACAGCGAGTATCTACAAGAACAGTGTCTTTGTTGGCAATCTTCTCATGCAAATGTACAGCAAATGTGGCAGCATGGAAGGTGTTTGCAATGTGTTCTATTCTATCTCCAATCCTAATGAAGTCTCATGGACGACAATGATATCTGCATATGCCCAGAATGGGCATCCGCATCAGGCATTGCATACTTTCAGAATGATGGTTTTAGATGGTATCAAATCCGATGAGGTACGTTCGCGTGCGTAATATTTATGTATATGCATTCACAACATATATGGTTTATATATATGTATGCATATACATTGTGTGAGAGATGTATGTTTACTGTCCTATAACATATGTACTAGGTGACCATGGTGGCTGTCTTTGATGCGTGTGAAGATCCGCAAGTGGGAAACCAGATCCACAACAGTGTTACTGAAGACCTGGAACTCTTTTCACACACTAAAGTACTTAATGCAATATTAAGCATGTACAGCAGATGTGGTAACCTCGAGCAAGCTGAGAGCATATTCTACTCTATGCCAGAGAAGAACACCATCTCATGGAATAGCATGATCACAGCCTACTCGCGCAATGGGTACTCTCTCTCTCTCGGACAGTTTGCTTGTTCACACACTTATATTGAGATACAATCTTACGATTCTGATTCATATTCTAGAAATCTACACAAGGCTGAGGAAATATTCAACACAATGCCAGACCGAAACCTCGTGTCATGGACTACTATGGTAAGGGGTTATGCTCACCACGGTCAAACAGATAAGGCCTTCAACTATTTTAGAAGACTAATCCTCCAAGGCGAAAGGCCAACCCAGGTAAAACCTTCAATATATTTGTTATATATATTAACACATGCATATACTAATACGCATAACGACTCTCTCTCTCTCTCTCTCTCTCTCTCTCTCTCTCTAAGTATCCATGTATATGCATATCGACATACGGTTTGTCTCCAAAAGCTAGGTTACATTTCTAAGCGTTTTAAACGCCTGTTTGGAAGCTCCCCAGAAGAATATCAACGACATACACACGATGGTCGTAGAGAGCGGCTATTTCGAAGACGTGGTGGTAGGCAGTGCACTGCTCAACGTGTATGGCAAGCATTGCAACCTGACGATGGCTAGGCGAGTGTTCGAGCAGATGGGAAACAGGAACTTCGTAACCTGGAGCTCCATGATAGGAGCGTATTCCAGAAGTGGAGCCAGTCAGGAAGCCCTCGGGATGCTCATGCATATGGACTTGGAAGGTGTGAAACCGAGCAACATAACGTTCCTGAGCGTGGTAGAGGCGTGTGACAAGCACCGAGATGCAAAGGCAATACACAGGAGGATAGAAGAGACATGTGGGTTCCAATCCGACACTAAGCTTGGAAACGCTCTGGTGAATATGTACGGCAAGTGTGGGCTTGTGTACGAGTCTTGGAGTGTTTTCGATCAGATACCTGACAAGAGCATCGTTTCGTGGAGTATTATGATTGAGGTATATGCAACGAACAAGAGGGAGGAAGAGGCACTTCACCTCTTCAAGCTAATGGACTTACATGGGGAGAAACCACAGGAGATCACCTTCACCATTGTATTCGACGCCTGCGCAAGTATCCCTTCGTTACAGCAGGGAAGAATGGTGCATTCCTCGATGGTGGAATCTCAGATGGACTCAGGTGTGTATACAGATGCTCAGCTTGCCAACTCTCTCATCAACATGTTCGGGAAGTGTGCGAGCGTACGGGACGCAAGGAAGGTCTTCAGTAGCATGTGTATGCCGGATATAATCTCGTGGACAGCGATGGTTACGGCGTACGCCGAGAATGGGGAGGATCACGAGGCCCTCGGTTTCTTCCAGGAGATGAAGCTTAACGGTGTCAAACCCAACAGGATTACTTATCTTAACGTGTTATCAGCATGTAGTCACGGAGGATTACTAGAGGACGGGTGTAAGGAGTTTGTGGGTATGAGTACAGACTTCGGAGTGGAAGCCGGTGTGGATCATTACATATGTCTCATCGATCTGCTTGCAAGATCTGGACGCCTTGAAGAGGCTGAAGGCGTTATACACAGCATGCCCTTTGAGCCCGATGGTGTAGCGTGGAGTACTCTCCTCGGTGGCAGTAGAATGCACGGTGATGGAAGTAAAGCTTCTGCATTCGCAGGAAATGCTTGCAAGTATGAAGACCAAGCCAAGCACTCCGCTACTTACGTGCTCCTTTGTGAAACAAACAGATGCAGGATCTCATCTCCGTAAGTTCTCTCTATATATACATTACTATATATCTGACTGTTTTTTCTTGCAGGTATACGCATTTCTGAGCATCACATACGACATACTATCGAGAGGATCGAGTTCCACTGCGTGCTCGGCTACACGAGCTGCCCTTTGGTCGTGTTCGTGTATTGTACACGTGCTGAGAAGGGTTTTCCACGTCAGAGAGTTTGTTTCACAAGGCATGGAGCATACAATCTCTTCTGCATCGAGTATACGTCCTGCTCGGCCTACTATGTCCGCAGCTATGCTGTAGTGTATCTCACTTGGTGGTATGTGGTAATCTCGAGTCATACTTATGAAGATATCCCACCCTTGGTCGATCAATCCTGCATGGTTGCAAGCACGCAGCACACACACGAACGTGGCAGAGTCGGGCAGGAGTCCGTTGAGGTTCAATTCTCTGAAGAACCGTAGGGACTGGAAAGCAAGACCGTGCTGTGCATATGCAGCTATCATGGCTGTCCATGAGACGACGCTCTTGATCTGCATGGACGAGAAGATCTCCAGCGAGTCCTCGAGGGAGCCGCATTTCGCGTACATGTCGAGCAGCGCTGTACGCACGAGCGTGTCCGATATCAGGCCCACGGTACGTACCCGAGTGTGCATCTCCTTGCCGAGCTTCAGCGCACCGGACACGGTACACGCACGTATGACACTGGCGTACGTGACATTGGACGGCTCGATGCCTTCCAGCTCCATCTTACGAAAGGTATGGAGAGCGGAGGTCGGTTTATATCTATCCTCGGTGTACGAGGAGATCATAATGCTCCACGACACCACCGCTGACTCGTTTCCGTTTCCTTGCATGATATCGAAGAGTCTGCTGGCTTCTTCATGGCTTCCGCATCTTACGTACATGTTAAGGAGTGCATTCTCCAGTACGGAGTTCCGTGTGGAGGAGGAGGACAGGCGCCACACTCGTCTTCCCTGATGGAGGTTCCTTAGTAGGGAGCATGCGTTCAAGGCGGCAGCGAAGGTCATGTGGTTGGGATGGATGCCTTCCAAGAGCATTGTGTTGAAGAGGGTTAACCCGTGCAGACCGTGGCCGCCAAGTACATATGCAGTCAACATCGACGTGTACGACACCACGTTCGGCCTTGTGATGCAGTAGAACACACTTGCTGCATGGTGGGTGCTGCCACATCTAGCGTACATTCCCACGAGGGCGTTCTGTACTCCGGTGCACCTGTGCATCCCGAGGAGGGCCACTCGAGAGTGTACATTCCTGCCTGTACGGAGGCAACCCAGCCCCGCACACGCGGTAAGGACGACCCTGATGGTGACGTCGCTCGGCTCGGCGTCCATCGCCCGGTAGAGCTCTAGGGCATGCTCGAACCTGGCCTCCTGCACTTGTGCGGACATGACTGCGTTCCAGGCGACTGCGGTTCTGGTAGGTATGTTGTGGAAGATCTGCATTGCATCATCAAGCCTGCCGCATTTGGCATACATGTTCAGTAGTGCGTTCTGAAGGAGAACACACCAGTCCAGTCCCTCCAAAGTAGCCAACCGGTGGATGCGCTGCCCGGTAGAGAGGTCCCTAGCGTTGGCACACGCACTGAGAGCCGAAGAGATTGCGAAACTCTCCGGCTTCTGCATTTGCCAAAAGAGGGTAAGTGCCATTCCGCTCTCCCCGTTCTGGGCATATGCAGAAATGAGCAACGACCACGTGAGCGGCGTACGCTCCATGCGTGCGTTATCAAATACAGCTCTAGCACTGGCTAAGTCGGAGCATTTCCCGTACATTTGAATGAGGAGGTTGGCAAGGCGGGAGCCGAGACAGTGGCCGGACCCCAGAATGTGGTCGTGTACGAGCTTGCCATCGGATATGCACCTCTCCGACCTGCACTGACGGAGAAGGCATGCGTATACGGATTCTGCATCTACGGTGTCCGAGGAGCCTAAGTTTTCAAGCTCGTCCGACACACAGACTCTACGGTAACACGCTGGCGACTGCTTACTGGATGTTGTTGTACGATAGACTTTGTTGCGCCAATACATATGTCAGTAACTTTGAGTTTTTAGATTAGGATTTAATGTTAAAAAGCTAGGGTTAATATAAAATGCACCTAATCGAGCTGACATGTATGACACTTAAATTAAATGAAAAGGCTTAGTACTTAACAGAGTGATATATATAGTGTCCAAAACCAAGCCCATATTAATGACTTTCAACCTAAGTTCTTTCTTACATCCTTTTCTTCTTTTTGTTTTTTCCTGTGATCTTTTCATGGCCACTTGTTCATCTTAATTAATGGCTGTTTTAGTGGAACAACTCAATAATGAAACAACAAATGCAAGCACAACAGTTGATTGGGGTCCTAGTTGGTTACAATCTTTGCCTTCGTTTGGATTCTTTCTTTAGGGTAGTGCTAGAGTTTTAATATGAAGGGCTAACACGTGGCTGCCAAGTGGTCATCCAACATTAATACCATGTGTGTGCAATGTTAAGTTTTCCACAAATGTGAAAAATAGGCATGAGGTTTAGCGTTTTACATTAAGTCCCTTTTAACTACCCTTTAAACCCTAAAGGATAACCCGAGTAAATTTTAGGATACTGCCCTAGAAACCTCATGCCCTAATCCCACCAAGGACCAAGGAGATGTGTCCCACACATATCCCCATGATAAAGCTAAGACATTGTCACTTATCTCTTGAGGAATCACCCTCGTTCGAAAGTACAACCCCTTTTAGGCAATAAGGGTTACCCTAATCCACCCTCCCGAAACCTAGAGTGAGAACACAATAAACTCCTCAAGGCTAGGTTTGGATAACCCAAGTGCCTCACAAATGGGCTTTTACTAATGAATTTAGGTTGAATTTTAAGGAGAAGACCTTTCTTAGTCGAGTGTGCCAATAGCACATCCAGTTAAAAGACCTAACCATGCCCAAGACTTATAATCCTAATGTGAGCACAAGCATGCTTGTTTGCTAGTGTATTTAACCTGTCAGTGTTGAGCCCATGAGACAACCTTAAAGGGTGAGCTTCGAGTTTTATATTATGTGCCATCTAGCCTAGTGAAATATTTTCATATAACGTTGTTTCTCAAGATATGGGTTATCACATCATAACCCCTTAGATTCAAGAGTTACACTAAGTGTCATGAACATGGCTCTCAAATGCCAACTTTAGAACCTCTTTATGAATCCTTAGGAACTTGGTAACGAGAACTTGTCAACCAATATCCTATGTTCATAATTGAGCAAGGACATAAATATGCTATGTTTAGTTGCGAGTGTTATTTTTAACTTAATATGGAAAAGAAAGCTAGAGACATGCCTAAACCTTTGACCCTTATAATGTGCAATTTGACCTAAAGGTGAGATGTACCCCTATCATCTGAAAGTTGAGTGGCACAACAGAGAGTTGTGCCTTGATGACACAAGTTAGAGCTTACGTTAGTAAATTTAATTATGAATTTAGAAATTCTCATTATGTTTCCTATTTTGTAAAGTCAAAATATCATTCTTAATAGAAATATATTTGGTGAGGTTTTAACTTAACAACCCATTAACCCCTAAAATCTAAGAGCAACCCTAGGGGTGTTTCTATCCATATCCGACATGTCAAACTCACCGAAACTAACTAATAACCCAACCGAGACATGGAAAACGAGGGTAAGAATTTTTTAAAAGTTAAGTGCTATTTTCACCTAGAATTTCTTGAGATATTTAGTGATAGTTAGTAGGACTACCTCTAAACACTTAAATGCACTAAACGGAGCTATTTCTCACTATATCTAAAGCTTATTAACATAGTTCGGTAGGTAACAATAATCAATTCCAAAATAAAAGTAATGTCATAATAAAAATTATGACACTCTTTTCGCCTTTAAAAATGTCAATGTTCTCATTGATGGAGAATGCTAATTCCAAAACTAGATAATGTTAGAAAAATTAATTAAAACTAATATATCACTCTATATGAAGTTAGTAAAAATTTCACTAATTTTATTTATCCCCTTCGCATTACGTGAAGCCAAGTATTTCTAAGTTGTAAACTTAACTACTGAAAGCACCGCTTAGGACATGAAATCACCTGGAGACCTTTGCACGTCTACAAAGTCTGTCGCTTGACGTAAACAATATAATGGTTAATTTCTTTACTTCTTCTAGTTAATGTTGACTTTCGATCCCTAGGTTAACAAAAAATAAAGCCTTGCCTTATTCCTTAACTCTTAAACACACTTGACGATCTTGTCGTCAAGCACACAACAAACAATTTAAGTCCATCTCAAATGCTTAACTCAATGCCTTTATGTTTCTTTGATTTTTCAATGATTCCACATTTCCACATGTTTTATCATTATAGCCTCACATTTATGTATCCCTCGGTGTTTCTCATTACCCCTTGCATAAGGGTCTGCTACTATACCTATCCCCTGTTAGTGTATAGTTACATTAAACTAGGTATGAGATGTTTATCGAAATCAAACTCTTTTTTTAATACAAGAGTACTATTTCCAAAACCCTGTTCCTTATAAACATATCAATATGGCCAGAGGCGATCCCAAAGGTGCATGGTGTACACATGGGTCATGCTAATCTAAAATTGGCCCATCCACTTAGTGTATCATTGACATAAATTTATTTCTGATGGGAATTAAATTCAGGTCTAATCTATGACCAACATTATCATTTGCCTTTCACAACCAACTTTATACTTTTTCAAAACAATGATCAATTCAAAGAGTAGATATAAGTTAACATACATTTTTAATAAACCAATGTGGAAACCATGAAACTCAACTTATATCTAGTGCCTTAATCGGTAATCTTTAAATATGTGTCTCAACTGACCCATTTCTATTATACCCATTTCCCAAAGAGTACAACAACTAAGTTCATTCAATAATTCCTAGCTCACTTCATTAAGTTTAAATATTAAATTTTAAAATTTAATTTCCACAATAAGAGTCTCCACGAACTCGTAATATTGCATGTCTCGGTACTATTATATCCATTTTCAACTCTCAAATTGATTATGTAAACATTTTCCCCAAGGTTATATCAAAATATAGCTTCTTCACTAATTCAACCTTTTAAACTAATCTTTACTACATAAACAATTGCAATTTTGATATTAATACGCTCAAAACTAATAACATTTAAATTTTGAGTTTACCAACAAGTTGTTACATTAACGGATATGACTTTACAATCAAACACTGGAAAAGTTCCAAAAAACTCCATAATAAACACATATGCAAAGGTAAAGAAACACATGTGTATCGTGGCAGAGTCGGGCAGGAGTCCGTTGAGGTTCAATTCTCTGAAGAACCGTAGGGACTGGAAAGCAAGACCGTGCTGTGCATATGCAGCTATCATGGCTGTCCATGAGACGACGCTCTTGATCTGCATGGACGAGAAGATCTCCAGCGAGTCCTCGAGGGAGCCGCATTTCGCGTACATGTCGAGCAGCGCTGTACGCACGAGCGTGTCCGATATCAGGCCCACGGTACGTACCCGAGTGTGCATCTCCTTGCCGAGCTTCAGCGCACCGGACACGGTACACGCACGTATGACACTGGCGTACGTGACATTGGACGGCTCGATGCCTTCCAGCTCCATCTTACGAAAGGTATGGAGAGCGGAGGTCGGTTTATATCTATCCTCGGTGTACGAGGAGATCATAATGCTCCACGACACCACCGCTGACTCGTTTCCGTTTCCTTGCATGATATCGAAGAGTCTGCTGGCTTCTTCATGGCTTCCGCATCTTACGTACATGTTAAGGAGTGCATTCTCCAGTACGGAGTTCCGTGTGGAGGAGGAGGACAGGCGCCACACTCGTCTTCCCTGATGGAGGTTCCTTAGTAGGGAGCATCGCGTTCAAGGCGGCAGCGAAGGTCATGTGGTTGGGATGGATGCCTTCCAAAGCATTGTGTTGAAGAGGGTTAACCCGTGCAGACCGTGGCCGCCAAGTACATATGCAGTCAACATCGACGTGTACGACACACGTTCGGCCTTGTGATGCAGTAGAACACTTGCTGCATGGTGGGTGCTGCCACATCTAGCGTACATTCCCACGAGGGCGTTCTGTACTCCGGTGCACCTGTGCATCCCGAGGAGGGCCACTCGAGAGTGTACATTCCTGCCTGTACGAGGCAACCAGCCCCGCACGCGTAAGGACGACCCTGATGGTGACGTCGCTCGGCTCGGCGTCCATCGCCCGGTAGAGCTCTAGGGCATGCTCGAACCTGGCCTCCTGCACTTGTGCGGACATGATGCGTTCCAGGCGACTGCGGTTCTGGTAGGTATGTTGTGGAAGATCTGCATTGCATCATCAAGCCTGCCGCATTTGGCATACATGTTCAGTAGTGCGTTCTGAAGGAGACAACACCAGTCCAGTCCCTCCAAAGTAGCCAACCGTGGATGCGCTGCCGGTAGAGAGGTCCCTAGCGTTGGCACACGCACTGAGAGCCGAAGAGATTGCGAAACTCTCCGGCTTCTGCATTTGCCAAAAGAGGTAAGTGCCATTCCGCTCTCCCCCGTTCATATGCAGAAATGAGCAACGACCACGTGAGCGGCGTACGCTCCATGCGTGCGTTATCAAATACAGCTCTAGCACTGGCTAAGTCGGAGCATTTCCGTACATTTGAATGAGGAGGTTGGCAAGGGGAGCCGAGACAGTGGCCGGACCCCAGAATGTGGTCGTGTACGAGCTTGCCATCGGATATGCACCTCTCCGACCTGCACTGACGGAGAAGGCATGCGTATACGGATTCTGCATCTACGGTGTCCGAGGAGCCTAAGTTTTCAAGCTCGTCCGACACACAGACTCTACGGTAACACGCTGGCGACTGCTTACTGGATGTTGTTGTACGATAGACTTTGTTGCGCCAATACATATGTCAGTAACTTTGAGTTTTTAGATTAGGATTTAATGTTAAAAAGCTAGGGTTAATATAAAATGCACCTAATCGAGCTGACATGTATGACACTTAAATTAAATGAAAAGGCTTAGTACTTACAGAGTGATATATATAGTGTCCAAAACCAAGCCCATATTAATGACTTTCAACCTAAGTTCTTTCTTACATCCTTTTTTCTTTTTGTTTTTTCCTGTGATCTTTTCATGGCCACTTGTTCATCTTAATTAATGGCTGTTTTTAGTGGAACAACTCAATAATGAAACAACAAATGCAAGCACAACAGTTGATTGGGGTCCTAGTTGGTTACAATCTTTGCCTTCGTTTGGATTCTTTCTTTAGGGTAGTGCTAGAGTTTTAATATGAAGGGCTAACACGTGGCTGCCAAGTGGTCATCCAACATTAATACCATGTGTGTGCAATGTTAAGTTTTCCACAAATGTGAAAAATAGGCATGAGGTTTAGCGTTTTACATTAAGTCCCTTTTAACTACCCTTTAAACCCTAAAGGATAACCCGAGTAAATTTTAGGATACTGCCCTAGAAACCTCATGCCCTAATCCCACCAAGGACCAAGGAGATGTGTCCCACACATATCCCCATGATAAAGCTAAGACATTGTCACTTATCTCTTGAGGAATCACCCTCGTTCGAAAGTACAACCCCTTTTAGGCAATAAGGGTTACCCTAATCCACCCTCCCGAAACCTAGAGTGAGAACACAATAAACTCCTCAAGGCTAGGTTTGGATAACCAAGTGCCTCACAAATGGGCTTTTACTAATGAATTTAGGTTGAATTTTAAGGAGAAGACCTTTCTTAGTCGAGTGTGCCAATAGCACATCCAGTTAAAAGAACCTAACCATGCCCAAGACTTATAATCCTAATGTGAGCACAAGCATGCTTGTTTGCTAGTGTATTTAACCTGTCAGTGTTGAGCCCATGAGACAACCTTAAAGGGTGAGCTTCGAGTTTTATATTATGTGCCATCTAGCCTAGTGAAATATTTTCATATAACGTTGTTTCTCAAGATATGGGTTATCACATCATAACCCCTTAGATTCAAGAGTTACACTAAGTGTCATGAACATGGCTCTCAAATGCCAACTTTAGAACCTCTTTATGAATCCTTAGGAACTTGGTAACGAGAACTTGTCAACCAATATCCTATGTTCATAATTGAGCAAGGACATAAATATGCTATGTTTAGTTGCGAGTGTTATTTTTAACTTAATATGGAAAAGAAAGCTAGAGACATGCCTAAACCTTTGACCCTTATAATGTGCAATTTGACCTAAAGGTGAGATGTACCCCTATCATCTGAAAGTTGAGTGGCACAACAGAGAGTTGTGCCTTGATGACACAAGTTAGAGCTTACGTTAGTAAATTTAATTATGAATTTAGAAATTCATTATGTTTCCTATTTTGTAAAGTCAAAATATCATTCTTAATAGAAATATATTTGGTGAGGTTTTAACTTAACAACCCATTAACCCCTAAAATCTAAGAGCAACCCTAGGGGTGTTTCTATCCATATCCGACATGTCAAACTCACCGAAACTAACTAATAACCCAACCGAGACATGGAAAACGAGGGTAAGAATTTTTTAAAAGTTAAGTGCTATTTTCACCTAGAATTTCTTGAGATATTTAGTGATAGTTAGTAGGACTACCTCTAAACTTAAATGCACTAAACGGAGCTATTTCTCACTATATCTAAAGCTTATTAACATAGTTCGGTAGGTAACAATAATCAATTCCAAAATAAAAGTAATGTCATAATAAAAATTATGACACTCTTTTCGCCTTTAAAAATGTCAATGTTCTCATTGATGGAGAATGCTAATTCCAAAACTAGATAATGTTAGAAAAATTTAATTAAAACTAATATCACTCTATATGAAGTTAGTAAAAATTTCACATAATTTTATTTATCCCCTTCGCATTACGTGAAGCCAAGTATTTTCTAAGTTGTAAACTTAACTACTGAAAGCACCGCTTAGGACATGAAATCACCTGGAGACCTTTGCACGTCTACAAAGTCTGTCGCTTGACGTAAACAATATAATGGTTAATTTCTTTACTTCTTCTAGTTAATGTTGACTTTCGATCCTAGGTTAACAAAAAATAAAGCCTTGCCTTATTCCTTAACTCTTAAACACACTTGACGATCTTGTCGTCAAGCACAACAAACAATTTAAGTCCATCTCAAATGCTTAACTCAATGCCTTTATGTTTCTTTGATTTTTCAATGATTCCACATTTCCACATGTTTTATCATTATAGCCTCACATTTATGTATCCCTCGGTGTTTCTCATTACCCTTGCATAAGGGTCTGCTACTATACCTATCCCCTGTTAGTGTATAGTTACATTAATAGGTATGAGATGTTTATCGAAATCAAACTCTTTTTTAATACAAGAGTACTATTTCCAAAACCCTGTTCCTTATAAACATATCAATATGGCCAGAGGCGATCCCAAAGGTGCATGGTTGTACACATGGGTCATGCTAATCTAAAATTGGCCCATCCACTTAGTGTATCATTGACATAAATTTATTTCTGATGGGAATTAAATTCAGGTCTAATCTATGACCAACATTATCATTTGCCTTTCACAACCAACTTCTTTTTCAAAAAATGATCAATTCAAAGAGTAGATATAAGTTAACATACATTTTAATAAACCAATGTGGAAACCATGAAACTCAACTTATATCTAGTGCCTTAATCGGTAATCTTTAAATATCATGTGTCTCAACTGACCCATTTCTATTATACCATTTCCCAAAGAGTACAACAACTAAGTTCATTCAATAATTCCTAGCTCACTTCATTAAGTTTAAATATTAAATTTTAAAATTTAATTTCCACAATAAGAGTCTCCACGAACTCGTAATATTGCATGTCTCGGTACTATTATATCCATTTTCAACTCTCAAATTGATTATGTAAACATTTTCCCCAAGGTTATATCAATAATAGCTTCTTCACTAATTCAACCTTTTAAACTAATCTTTACTACATAAACAATTGCAATTTTGATATTAATACGCTCAAAACTAATAACATTTAAATTTTGAGTTTACCAACAAGTTGTTACATTAACGGATATGACTTTACAATCAAACACTGGAAAAGTTCCAAAAACTCCATAATAAAACACATATGCAAAGGTAAAGAAACACATGTGTATCGCTGTTTTACGTTGAAAACTTAGAAACGTATGTAAGAACTCATATGTTGAGTGTGTTTTTGACCATTTTTTTTTTACATCTTAAGAACACATAGGCATTTCAGTTTGATTAGTTTGTGTAGTAGTTCATTTCGTTATCTTCCTTTTTTGTGTACATGTTTCAGAGAGTAGCATAGAAAAATAATATAATTTAATTTATTTAACAAAAATATAACTTTATGACCAGATACTACTTTCTTCTATACTTCAAAAACTTGATGATTAAATCCCATGCAAGCCAACTCAGGTTTGGAAAATCCAACAAAAATTTAGGTAGTCATAGTCATCATCATTGAATGTTTTAAACCAAGTGACCCTCACTTTCTTCAAATTATACTCTACCTCTATCACCAAACTAAACCACGGCTACTTGGCATACTTTAGAGCTCAAAGTTGTATAATATCACTAGACACTGGGTAGATTACTAGCGTTATATCTGTGTTTTGCATTTTGAAAGAAGTGACTGGCTATGAGGGTCTTGATGTCCCATGCAAGTTTTATACCTGGGCGCTTTCCATCCCTAAGTGGCAAAATACAAATCTCATGTTGAATGAAACTTACTAGCAAGATGCATGTAGATGAAACTTCTTCTCCTATTTTGCGAGTAAGCGCATTCTGCTAAATTGATCAATAGCCACCTTCTTCTGTACTCACTCATAGCGATACTGATCCGCTGCGAACAATACCTATAGATTAGGGATGTTAGTTACACCCACAAATAAACTATTGTACATTTACCTTATACTGGCCATCGAGGTATACACAAAAGCATACCTGAATCTTGCAATTATAGGAAGATCAATGATATTGTCATTCTTGATGACCAAATTTGAGTTTTTATGTCCAAAAATATTGCCAATATCAAAAGTTGTTGGAATACAATGACCTCTAAGCCCTCCAACACAAGTAGATCCTTGTTGTACATAGCTACCATTGCGCCAGCCTCAACTTTATCATTTTGTCTGACCTTTTTAGCTCCAACGAGTACTCCTTTCTTAGCTATTAAATCCTCCCATTTAGAGTCTGTAGCTCTTTCCCATATATGCTTTGCAATGTCTTGACTTCCAGCATTTACATAACCTTGTTAAAAAAAAAAGCCAAATCAGCTGCAAATAAAGAAATAAATACTTTTTTTACTTGAATTTGGTTTCCCATGTTCTACTCCAACAATGCATGTTAATAAAACATGTTCCCACCTCTCCTATGGGTTCAGTCCTTCTTGTTCACTCGAAAGTAACCTTTGGATCCTTGAGAAAAAAGCGATGTTATGATGCCTACTAAATGTTATCTCCATTTGCTTAGAGTTCGTCTTCACCCTATTGAGCTCTAAAAAATAAACGCTCAAAAGTATAACACCAAGTACAGTCGCATAGCCTGATTCAACAGATGTCATAATAAAGGTGTCCAGCTCCTACTGCATGTAGCAATATCATTGCATCCTCTCCATGCCTTTCCACCCACTTCACACACCATGCTTGACAACATTTTTGCACCATGTGTAGTGTGTCATCAAACCATCCATTGTCCCTTGCATAATCATAAAAAAGTTGGGTGATCTCTATAGTGAGCTTACAAAGCTCCTCATCCTAGGATCAAAAAGTAAGTTTGCAAAACATAGTTGGCATATCATACAAAAAATGTTGGTGCTCGTCTACTTTCCAAAAACTAATTCGCTCAAACGGCTTGTCAGGTGGTCATCCTATTCTCATTTGTGAGGTCCTAGCTGCAAGCATGGTTCTTAGTCGTGCTTCTACAACTTTTGCCTTTTTCTCCTTCTTCAAAGTTTTCCACAGCACCTCGTTTGTCACTTTACACAATTTCAGTGCAATTGTGTGTAGTGCATCCCAGACAGTATCATGCAGAATATCAAATCCTTGTTGTTCCCAAAGCCTCATAAGCACAAATTTACCTCTCACTCCAAGATCCCAAGAAGATTGTTTGACCCTAACCTCAACATGCTTCATATGTCGGTTGTCATTTGGGAAGTGTGTCTTCTTTAGTACCAGTATACTTCATGTTATTAGTAGTCACCAGGCAATGTCTACATGGTACACTGAAAACCAAAATCAAAACCAAATGTTGATATGAAATATCTATTTCTTCAAAACAAAAAAAAAAAAACTTATTGAATGACATCTTCACGAGCTCACAAGTTTGCCACCAAATTAGCAGTTAGTGTGTGACAAAGCTTCATGCTTTGAAGGCCAAGCTTGAATGTATCTAGAACATTGACAGTGTGCTAGTAATTTTTCTTGTTGCTAAAGTCTCAAAAGGGGATCAAGTCATTGTAGTTCATAGTACTGGACATGTATCTTACCTATAACCGAGGTGCTAATGGGATATAAATATACTCCACAACTTGTTGTTAATACTTTTTGTAGATTGGGCATTGTTCGCTCTTTTTAGCTACTGTCCTCTTTTTGGTCAATGTAAATGGGCAATTCATAAGGTTGGCCTCTTGTATGAAAGCATACTACATGCCTCTCAAGCTCTGGAATCCCAAGAAGCCTATACATGTTTTGAAGGCGGCCATTCCAATTTCCTTGGGTGCTCAATAATGCAACCAAAACACTCCCCTTTAGGACCTTGCTTCCCAAAAATTATCTTGAGTTTGTCGATAAAAGATTAAGAGCATATGTGCTGGTGGCAACCTTGACAAAAGCTCCAAAACTTTTATGAATATTTGGTCATCACGCTGTATGGGTTTCTACACTTGGAGAATTAGCCGTGAATCCTGTTGGGCATCTAAATATACTGCATCAAGGGCATCATCTACGTCCTCAAAAGCTTCCTTGGGATCAGAGGGTGCCTTAGCATCCATTCCAGTTTGTGCAAAGAGCTCAACCTTTATATCATTTGCACAGAATGAACAAAATAAATTATAAACATATAAGCAATGAAGATACGTACCATGTCCTTCAGATGAATGTTGTGATGCTTGAAGGAGGGCTTCAATGTGTTTGTTGTGCCCAGACCTTTGCTGCCAAATCCCTTCACCTTGGTCATTCAAACACTCGGGGCACTTACACTGAAAGTCGTCGACATTCTTGCTTTCCTAGTGCTGAGATTGAGCTTGCCTGATTGATAGTCATTTGGCATTTCTGTGAATGCAAGCTAGTTGGGCAGAAATTCACAACCCTCTTGTGCCACACCGTTTGCAGAAGCATTGAGTGTATGCCCTATTCGGTGGGGCTATCACATTGTCCCTCCTACTCACAATATCAAACAATATGAACCCTAAATGCTAGTTGTAGTTTCGAACCTATTCAATCTAATGGATGTATATGATAAATGTGATTTTTGTGCCAATTTCATGGCCATGCTAGAGTTGTATGATGCTATGCAATCTTCTATAGATTTGTGCTACAAACGCCTTGGAAGATTTTTGTGGCGATGTTTCAAGTTGCTGTTTTGGTGTGTATGGGCCATTTGCGTTGCTGTTGTTGTGGCCTTTGCATGTTGTAGTTAGAAGAAGCAGTGGTAGAAATGCCTATAGTGGTAAAACATATGCACTAGCTTTGGTACAAATATGTTCACAAATGCTAACTAGTAAATCCAAACTTTTGTGAAGTATTTGAGAGTTGTTATGTCTCTTAATGGTGTTTGTCCAAATCTAACAAAGATCAAGGCGGTGAAGGAGTTTTCTGTGGTAAAGACACATAACAATTTCAACGATTCTTGGGCAAAGTCACATATTTGGCACAATTTATTCCTTATTTGTTTAATAAAATGACTTCATTGTGTGCTTTGCTACAATCCCCTTCTTTCTCTTAGTTTGTAAGTGTCAGTCTTTCTTTAAGTCTCTAATTCATCTTTTAATTTATGTCTCCCTTTCTTTATTACTCTAATTTCTTTTGTTCTTTTATTTTTTTGTATTAATGCTTTAAATATCGGTTTGGGTGCTAATTTTATGTAAGGTCCAAAGTCTAGTTAGCAACAATTGTTTGCGCATTCTATAAATTTCATGCTTATTTTTATGGTTCTTCCATATTGGTTAAATAATATGATATATGGCAATGCAGTCGACTTTAAAAAGAAGCATCTAATGGGTCAACATGCTCAATGTGCAAGATTATGATTTCATTGTTCATCATCGTCCAAGTTCTTCGATGGCCAATGTTGATGCTTTGTCACATGCTCTAGTGGCCATTGATGTTCTTTCTTCTTTTGCTTACTCTCCACAAAATTGAATTGACACAATGTTTAGAACCATTGAGTCAACAAATAATTGATGCCCTTAAAGCTCATATGTTGGCTAATGATATAGATGTATGTTTTTGAAAGCATGTTGCCAAGTTCACAATAGTGGAGGATCTTTTTTTATTTTGTGGGTCTGATTATAAAGCATAACCCATCTCTTTTGGTGATTCCATTGTGTCATGTGCCTTAGTTTATTCACACTTTTCATGATAATCCTCTTTTTGGTCATCTTGGGTTCCACAAGGTTTTAAATAAGCTGCATGCATGATTTGATTAACATCATCTCCAACATGATTTTCATTAGTATTTATAAATGTATCATCTTTTGTCAAGCTCAAAATCCTTATTTCACTCCTCCTTATAGTGTTTTGTAATTCATTTAAATCCACTGTTCTTTTAAATTGATTACATATGATCTTATTGGGCCATTTCCTATAACAACAACAAGGAATAAATATGTTATTGTTTTGTTTAATTATTTAACATTGTTAAAGGTCAAAAATATAGCATGTAGGAACTGCATACATAGGACTTTCCTACGGTGGAGGAATAACTTGTAGGAAAGTAGTAGTAGGAAATATCCTGTGTACAGGAAAAATCCTACAGTAGTAGGAAAAATCCTACAGGGTAGGAAGGATCCTACGGTTGCAGGAAGCAAACAGTTATGACGGTTGGAGGAGGACAGGATTCGGTTAGGGCAAGGAAGGGCAAGGAAGGGCAAGAAGGGAGAGAGAGACTATGAAGGCTATGAAGGCTATGGAGAGCAATGCATGAGAGAGAGAGTATCTTAGGGAGAGAAGTAAGTCTCCACACTTGCTATCTCTTTGTATTCATATAGTAATGCAAGTGCATATTTATGGGTATTGTGAATGCTTATACATGGCAATGGCCAAAGCAAAATCCTATCCTTGACCTTAGAGACGAAATAAGTACATATATAGAGCTCTCTATTGGACGAAATCCCTACACTTTAACTTGCAAAGCTTTTCCTGCGCTGTGAACAGTGTTTTCTGCACACATGAAAGTTTTGTATGTTAACACATGGCGACCACGGAGGGATTTCGCAATTGTTGTGGAGGAATTTGTTGAATTCCTAAGTGAGAAGTGACATAGCTCTGAGAGAAGTAGAGCTTAAGTGAAAAAGAAGTGTGTATATATATGATGATGGATGGATCCTTGGAGGAATCATAATCCTAACTTGTCTCTAGCAAGAGAGAGAGATAATAGGCAGGCCGAGAGAGAGGCTGTCAGGCCACGATCCAGGAACCAGGAAGCAAGTAGGATTCCGAGAACAGGAAGGCTTGACTCAGGAACAGGACCGAGAGCAGGACAGGAACTAGGAACAGGAACAGGACGGATCCAAGAACAAGACAGGATCCGGGAGCAAGACAGGAGTAGGAGGCAAAGAGTAAGACAAGAACAAGACAAGAACAAGGAACAAGAATAATCGTAGAATGACTGGTGTTGATTGTAATTGATTGTACAACAATTAGGTCGGAGCTTTTATGCTCACAACTCCAAGCTAATCTGGTCATGAGCCTAATCTAGTCACTAGCCAAAATTGGTCATCCTTATCCTATAGGAATATCCTGTAGGAATATCCTGCGGGCCGAAATCCTGTATCGCATATCCTGTAGGCTGAATCCTGTATGTCGTATCCTGTATCCTGTATCGGGTCGTGACAGCACCTCCTCCCTAAGGACGAGTTCCACGAGTCTTGGGACCTGGTTTAGCAGGATAACGCCGATGGAAAGCAGCAACTTTGGAAGAAGCATGGAGTAAGTTGGATGCAGGTTCCCAAGTGCGATCGGTAGGCAAATAACCTTTCCAATCCACCAAGTATTGAAGTTGACGACGATGAAGACGAGAATCAAGGATGGCTGCAACTTCGTACTCAGGTTCACCAGCAATGACCACAGGAGGGGGAGGAGAAGAAGCACGACCAGGAAGAGAAGAAGGATGATACGGCTCCAACAAGGAGGTGTGAAACACAGGATGAAGTTTCACCGTAGGTGGTAACTCGAGTCGGAAAGCTACAGGATTTACCTCCGCCACGATCTGTAAGGGCCCAATCGTTGAAAATCCAACTTAGAAGAAGGCCTGTTGGTGCGAATGTGTCGACGAAGAAGCCACACGAGATCACCAATCTTGTATGCAGGTGCTGGTTGACGGTGAGCATCAGCATGATGCTTGTACCGTTCCTGTGCCTGCTGAAGGTGAACCTGGAGATCATCCTGTACCTGCCGAAGATGCTGAAGACGATCCTGTACTGCAGGAGCGGAAGAAGGAGAAGCAGGAAGAGCAAAGTCAAAACGTGGATGGTGACCTGTAAGAGCAAAGAAAGGTGTCTGGCCTGTAGATGCGTGAATGGAGTTGTTGTAGGCAAACTCCGCCATAGGAAGAAGGTCCAACCAATTATCCTGTTGGTAACTGATGAAGCAACGAAGATATTGCTCCAAGGTCTGGATTGTGCGTTCTGACTGTCCATCAGTTTGCGGGTGATATCCTGAAGAAAGATCCGCTTTAACCTGTAGACTCCGAAGAAGCTCTCGCCAAAACTTGGACATGAATTGTGGACCTCGATCGGAAACAATGCTCTCAGGAAGACCATGATGTCGGAACACCTCACGGATCACCAATTCGGCAGTTGTCTGACCTGTAGCTGTCTTGTTGCAGGGTAGGAAATGAGCCTGCTTGGTGAAACGGTCAACCACCACAAGAACTGCATCGAATCCACGAGAAGGAGGAAGATCTGTGAGGAAATCCATAGAAATGGATCTCCAAGGAGTAGAAGGAACAGGAAGAGGACGAAGAAGACCAGAAGGTGCATGACGAGGCATCTTCGACCTGTTGCAGGTGTCACAACTCCGTACAAACCTTTCCACAAAACCCGCAACCCAGGCCACCAATAGTTGCGAGTCACCAACTCAACTGTCTTGGCCACACCAAAATGTCCTGTAGCCGGAGTATCATGACAATCCTGTACCACACGAGTCCTGCAAACACCAACAGGAACGTACAGGAGACCTTCCCGATACAGGAGTCCATCCTGTATGGTGAACAGGTTGTAGTCTGGACGGGAACTGGAGGAAGAGGAACTTGCAACGTCAGGATGAATGTGTGAGAACACATTCTTTGCCAAGTCGTCTGTAGCCAACTGCGAACGGACGTCTTGTAGGAGAGTTGAATTTGCTGGAGCCTGATGACCTGCAGTGCCGCAAGCCGGAATCGATCAGGACCCAACAACACTTGCCTTTGACAGTCAAATGCAGGATCGCCCGGGCTTGGTGCAAGGTAGAGCGCCTAGACAATGCGTCCGCCTTGCCATTCCGAAAACCGGGCCTGTAGACGATGACGAAGTCAAAACGTGATAGGAACTCCGCCCACCTAGCCTGTCGCCGACTGAGAACTCGAGCCGTTCGAAAGTACTCCAGGTTCTTGTGATCCGTAAGAACTTGTACAGGATGTGCAGCACCTTCCAGGAAATGCCGCCACTCCTCAAACGAATCCACAATGGCCTTGAGTTCCTTGTCATGAATCTCGTAATTGATCTCCGCCGACAGGAATTTACGAGAGTGAAAAGCTACAGGATGAAGCAACTTGTCCTCTCCAACTTGCGATAGGACGGATCCTACTGCAAAATCCGAGGCATCTGCTTCAACGAAGAAAGGACGAGAAGGATCAGGATGTGCTAAAATCGGAGCTGTCGTGAAGGTGTCCTTGAGTGTTGTGAATGCATGTTCCGCCTTGTCGGACCAAGAGAAAACCTCTGTGCGCTTGGTGAGTTCCGTGAGTGGAAGTACACGCTTGGAGAAGTCCTGTATGAATCGCCTGTAGAAGTTTGCAAAGCCAAGGAAACATTGTACATCTCGTACAGACTTGGGCCTCTCCCACTCCACGATGGTCTTCACCTTGTGCATGTCCATGGAAACGCCAGCAGGAGAGACGATGTAGCCCAAGAACTCCACAGAATCCCTATCGAAAAAACACTTCTCCAACTTCGCATACAAGCCATGCTCACGAAGCCGCTGTAGAACCAACCGTACATGCTTGTCATGTGCCGCCTGGTCCTTGGAGAAAATCAAAATGTCGTCAAGGTAGATCACCACAAACTGGTCCAAGAAGTCACGAAAGATGTCGTTCACCATATGTTGGAACACGGCTGGGGCATTGGTAAGGCCGAAAGGCATCACCGTGTACTCGAAGTGTCCATACCTTGTACGAAAGGCAGTCTTCCACTCATCGCCGGGACGAATCCGTACAAGGTTGTAGGCCCCTCGTAAGTCGATCTTCGTGAACACCTTTGCTCCTCGCAGCCGATCGAGAAGTTCCGGGATCAATGGCAACGGGTACCGATTCCGAATGGTAGCTTGATTCAAACCCCTGTAGTCCACAACCAAACGTAAGCTCCCATCCTTCTTCTTGACAAAGAAGATTGGCGCTCCTGCAGGGGACTTTGAGTGACGAATGAAGCCGGATGCCAAGTTGTCCTCGATGTATTGGCGAAGAACCTCCAACTCTGTGGGTGACAATGCGTAAATCGGTCCGAACGGTGGGGTCTTTCCTTCTGCAAGATCAATAGGACAGTCGTAGGACCTGTGAACAGGAAGAACTGTAGCCTTGTGCTTGTCAAAAACGTCCTTAAAGTCGTGGTACTTGGATGGTAAGAAGAAGGAGGAGAAGGAGAAGGAGTAGGTGAAGGAGATTGAAAAACAGGAGAGTCAGACACAGGAAAGGTAGAAGAGGACGTAGGAGTTACTTGAAAGGCAAAAAGGTGGAAAGGAGCAGGATCAGTGGTAAGTTCATGCATGGTAGTGGTAAGAACTCGGAGAGGAGCAGGAGGAGCTGTGATTGAAAAAGAGGAAGGATCTTGGGGGGTGGAATAGAAACAGAGTAATGAAAAGAAGCAGGATTGGAAGAAACAATGTGGATGTTGACAAGTGTACAGGATTGGAAGAATCCTGTACAGAAGTCCGTGGATGCACAGGAGTGAGGAGAGCCTGTGAATGTGCTGATGGATCAACAGGAGGTGGATCCTGTTGAGGAGGAACCTTCGACACTGATACAGGATTGGAAGAACCCTGTACAGGACACCGCAAACTTACAGGAGTGGAGAAAGCCTGCGGATGTGCTGAGGAACTGACATGAGGTGAATCCTGTCGAGCAGGAGTCTTCAACACTGGTACAGGAACAGGCACGGTCAATCCTGTAGCTTGTACTGCCTCAGACACCAAGGATGTATCCTGCACGCAGGAAGGTACAGGTTGATCCTGGCTGTTGGAGAGGAAAACGTGAGCGTCCTAGACCTCCAGTCGATCTGCGGATTTGCAACAACGAACCATGGCATGCCAAAAATGATGGGAGTCGACCGAGTCTTGATCAAGTTGAAGGAAATCGAACAGTTGAATGCACCATGATTGCAAGAGAGAGGTGTGGTAGCGTGGGTAACTGCGCCAGAAGCAATCAAACGACCATCGGCCACCTCTACAGGAATTGCATGCTTCAACTTCACCACCGGAATGCCATGCTGAGCTGCAAAAGTGTCATCCATGAAACATGCATTTGCACCAGTGTCTAACAGGGCAAACTCCTTGAGCTCTCGATTATTGAGGCGAATGTGTACAGGAAACTTGAGTGATGGAATGGTATGAGTAGCACCAATGGAGCCTGCACCTACGTCCAACTTCGCGGCTCCTAGACGAAGTGGACATTGAAGTTTTCCGACTGAACTTCAGCTTCGGCTTCACGCGCCTTGAACTTCCTGGCTTTATTAGGACATTCCGCCACCTTGTGTCCTGCTGCACCACAATACAAGCATAGGTTCTCACCCCGTCGACGTTGCTTCTCAGCAGTTGAAAGTGGGCCACGCTTGGATTGTTAACCTCCATAGGAACTGCTCCAGAAGGTGTCGCAGGAACATGTGCTACGGCTACAGGTTGGCTGGCAGGAACTGCTGACGGAATTTTTCCTGACGGCGCTCGAACAAACGGTTGTCGCAGCGAACGGCCTGTTGCATGATCTCCGCTAACGTTTGGGCATCCGGTAACGTAAGGAGAAGGTCCTTCACGTCGTCCTCAGCCCAAAACGGAAATGTTCGATCAATGCAGTCTCGTCCCATGGAATGTTCGTGCACAATTGCTGGAATTCGGATGCATAAACGGAAGCTGGTCTGGATCCTTGTGTGAGCCTCCGTAACTTTGTGCATGCAGAACGGTACTTATCAGGATCTCCAAAGCAGGCTTCAAAGGCAGCCACGAAACCTTCAAAGTCTTCCATCAATGGGTCGTCACGCTCCAGCAAGGGAGCAACCCAAGCTCGTGGAGATCCACTTAGTAAGGATGCCAAAAGGCCAACCTTTTGTGCATCCGTCGAGTAGCGGCGTGGTTGCATGCGGATCAAGAGCCGGATCTGATTCAGGAAACCTTGGAAATCGGCACGGTTGCCACTGAACTTCTCTGGCATGCTGATCTTCGGCTCCGGAGAAAAGTTCGATGAAGAAGGAACCACCGATGCCTGAGAGAGAGCCTGCGCAGCAGCCTTGGAGGATGCATCAGCAGCTGCATGTGCCGCATGGGTGGAGCCTTGTAGATCGGTGACCACTTGGCGCAAAGTGGCCAGCTCATGAAGCAACATTTGGTGCTCGCGTTGAAAGTGCTCAAAATCAGCCATGATCGTATGAAAGAAAGAAAGGAGAAAAACGAAGGAAAAGAATCAAGGAAAAAAAAAGGTAGCTGGGAAACGAAGAGCTATGAAAGCAGTTACAATCAAACTGTCAAGCCACGATCCAGGAACCAGGAAGCAAGTAGGATTCCGAGAACAGGAAGGCTTGACTCAGGAACAGGACCGAGAGCAGGACAGGAACTAGGAACAGGAACAGGACGGATCCAAGAACAAGACAGGATCCGGGAGCAAGACAGGAGCAGGAGGCAAAGAGTAAGACAAGAACAAGACAAGAACAAGGAACAAGAATAATCGTAGAATGACTGGTGTTGATTGTAACTGATTGTACAACAATTAGGTCGGAGCTTTTATGCTCACAACTCCAAGCTAATCTGGTCATGAGCCTAATCTAGTCACTAGCCAAAATTGGTCATCCTTATCCTATAGGAATATCCTGTAGGAATATCCTGTGGAATATCCTGCGGGAATATCCTGTGGCATATCCTGTGGAATATCCTGCGGGCCGAAATCCTGTATCGCATATCCTGTAGGCTGAATCCTGTATGTCGTATCCTGTATCCTGTATCGGGTCGTGACAGAGGCTGCCGAGCTGAGCAAATAGAGCTTGCTAATAGGCAAGAAGCTCTTATAAAACTCATTGATCAGATAGGAGAAAGTGCTGCTAAAGGTGTGGAGGATATACAATACTGTGACTATCAAACTGCAGGAGAAGAGGAGTTGGAAGGAACTCCTCGAAGAACAGGATTTCCTATTAGACCAGGAGGAGTATCTCCTGGAAATTCCCCTCTTGGTGAGGAGGGGTGGTAGAGAAAATCCACCGAGTATGTCTAATATGACACTTTTCCCCGGAATGTTGGGAGGCACATTGATGTTCCCAATATTTTCCGCAGGAAAGAAGGAAAATCCTAAAAGACATTTATTGCAGTTTGAGGAAGTTGTAAAGTTGTTATAAAGTAAGCAATGCAGATAAGTTGCTATATTTCCTTACACATAAAAGGAAATGCATCTGATTGGTATTATGAGTTGGAGAAAGATGAGAGAAGATTATGAGAAAGTTACAGAAGCTTTTAAAGAATACTTAAAAAGGAAGAGTTGCCTGAAGAGCACTTAGAGAAGCTCAGAAATATCTTACAAGGAAAAACTGAAACTCTAGAGGAATATCACACCATTTTAAAAAGCATGAAAAGAAATGCTCACTATATATTAAGGAAGAAGCTTTGCTTCAATGGTATAAGCAAGGATTGCAGAAGCCATAAGGCATTATACAATGACAATTGAGGAAGTAGACAGGAAAGATCTTGTAAAGCATCTTAAAGATTATGAAAAGAAGAGGAGACAAATAAAAACATAACAGAAGGAAAGATAAAATCCTCAAGGAGAAAGGAGGATAGTTCAGATGATGAGGATGAACCTATCAAGGTTCGAGATTATAAGGCTGATGAGAGAATGTTATTACAGCTAGTTAATCCTTGAAAGGTAATCCTGTGTATAAGGAATTAGATGCAAAGTAGGTGTGCAAGTGTAAAAATCCTGGACATACTAAGATGAGTGAAACTACAGTGCCAAAATGTCAAATAGTGATAAAGAAGGACATTCGGCAAAAGACTGTAAGTATTTTATTAATCAAAATGTGGCACGTGTGAAAGAAGGAGAAAAGAAGGAAGAAAGGAAGGCTGGTATAACAGGCCGTTTCCTGTGAGACAACCACCTGTTACCACATTCCCATCTCGGAACAGGAAGCTCTATTAGAGGAACATCCTGGAGTTGGGAAGAAGGAAAGAAACAGGAATCCTTTTGATAACAGAGGAATGTTCCTTATACAGGAGGAGAGATAGGCTGTATGAGGGAATCAAACTAGATATGCTCCACCATATAAGCCTAATATGGGAAGGAAGGAGACGTCCTACAGAGGACTAGAAAGATATCCAAGAAAAGAAAGTTATGGAGATCAAAATAACTATAGACAAAGACAAGTACAAGGAAGGAATTCTATTAATCTTACTTGTTTATACATGTGGAGAGAAAGGACATATTTCTCTAAATTGTCCTAAGAATCAGCCTTCCACCTCAAACAATGCTCCCAAAAGAGAGCTTGGAGCTCGGTTCATTGATGTGGATGAGAATGGCTGGAAAACCATCCTGCCGTGAGAGCAGTAATCTGTACAAAAAGAAATAATGTCAGAAACATGAATACCTCCAGCAGAAGAAGGAAATTCTGTGTATCCATTGCAGGATAGTACGCAAACAATGGGAGAGATAGACACTCGTCTCCAAGAACGAGATCTCCCTGAGTATATCTCAGATGATGATACACAACCGACGGATATACCTAAAGATCTAAAAATAACTGATTCTATTTTAGGGAAGAATATTCAAGGGAAAAAGAATATTCCTGTAAAACAGAGTAACCCTAGAAAACAAAGTATTCCTGTGAAACGGATTCAGGATGACGTGGCAGAATCAATGGCTCAAAGTGCATTGAAAAGAAATTACAATCACGTTGGGACAATTAATACATATTGCCCCATATATTAAAAATTAAAATCTTGGAAATGTTAAACATTGTTCCAAAATCCTTACCTGCATATTAGGACATGAAATTCACCGAGTAGAAAAACATTATGAAAAAGAAGGTGATTATGATGGGTATGTGCCAGCATTACTGTATATATTGGTAAAACAAGATAAAAGAAGTCCTTATAGATGGAGGCTCAGGAGTTAATTTTATTAAGGAACATGCTTGTAAGAAAATGGGTTTAGGACCCATTGAGCCTGCTCCTTTTAATTTAAAAATGGCAGACCAGAGAAGTGTCAAGCCTACAGGTATAGTGAGAGGAGTGACTATATCTATAAAGGGTCTTAAATATAAGGTGTCCCTTATTGTCCTCCAAATGGAAGGAAAAAGACACTGTATATACTATGTTATTAGGTAGGCCTTGGCTGAAAACTGCTAAAGTTATACAGGATTGGGGAACATGAAAGATGACGCTGGGAGAAGGAGAAGGAAAACCGGTGATATACAATCATACAAAAAGGTATGTTAAAAAGGAAAACATACCTCTTATTTTAGAAGGTTATGATTGGTTTAATGGCTTAGACGATCAGGAAGAAGTAGAAATCCTGAAAGCATATCCTGACTTAAAAGTCCTGACAGATATAGACTTAAACGTAGTGCTGAAAGGAAAGAAAACTATTCAACAGAAGGAGGAAGATAGGCCCGGATTGTAGGAAAGTTCTATAAGGCAATCCCATATGAGATTGACTTACAGGAACAACCTGCGGAGTATACATATGTGTATACTACAGATCCTTTACAGCAAGTGAATATATGTACAGAAAATGAACCTAAAACCTATTCATTGCTCAGGAATTAGATAAAGAATTCCTGAAAAAAGGATTGAACTTGCTTAAAAAATATCAAGATGTTTTTGCCTGGTCCTATAAAGATCTTAAAGGTATACCTCCTGAATTGTGTACACACACTATACAATTACTACCAGGAAGTGAGCCTGTGAAACAGAGAGCATATAGGATGAATCCTAATTATGCACAGCTTGTGAAGGAGGAGATAGATAAGCTGTTAAGTGTAGGTTTTATTTATCCTATACAGGGTGCACAATGGTTATCACCACTTGTGATAGTTCCTAAAAAGAATGGAAAGTTAAGAGTATGTGTAAACTATAAGAAGTTAAATGATGCCACAAAGAAGGATGTTTTTCCTATTCCGTTTATAGAGGATGAGCCTAAGGAACAAGAAGGAAAAACTATTCAGGAACAGGAAGGAAAAACTATTCAGGAACAGGAAGGACAAACTATTCAGGAACAGGAAGAGAAAGCAAATAGTGAGACTAAGGAACATCATGAAGAAAATCAAGTGTTACAACTCAAGGTATCAACTTCCAACCAAGAAATAAAGGAAGAGAGGAACAACTTTCAAAAGCATAAAGAGGAGAATCTAGAGTACCATGAAAATCAACAACATAAGAAAGGCATAGGATAGGTGCAATGAGGACATTGCAAAGATTCAAGGTGGGGAATAGTGTTAAAGGCAAAAAATATAGCATGTAGGAACTGCATACATAGGACTTTCCTACGATGGAGGAATAACTTGTAGGAAAGTAGTAGTAGGAAATATCCTGTGTACAGGAAAAATCCTATAGTAGTAGGAAAAATCCTATAGGGTAGGAAAGATCTTACGGTTGCAGGAAGCAGACAGTTATGACGGTTGGAGGAGGACAGGATTTGGTTAGGGCAAGGAAGGGCAAGAAGGGAGAGAGAGACTATGAAGGCTATGAAGGCTATGGAGAGCAATGCATAAGAGAGAGAGTATCTTAGGGAGAGAAGTAAGTCTCCACACTTGCTATCTCTTTGTATTCATATAGTAATGCAAGTGCATATTTATGGGGTATTGTGAATGCTTATACATGGCAATGGCCAAAGCAAAATCCTATCCTTGACCTTAGAGACGAAATAAGTACATATAGAGCTCTCTATTGGACGAAATCCTTACACTTTAACTTGTAAAGCTTTTCCTGCGCTGTGAACAGTGTTTTCTGCACACAGGAAAGTTTTGTATGTTAACAGACATGTTATATGAAGGTTCATATTTTCTTGTTTCATTATGTGGTATTGCAACATAATTGTCCAGAGCACATCCTTTTAATCAAGGGCCTTATTTCATAGTTGAAGTTATGAATTTATTGATTATTTAATTAGGGATTAAGCAATTTTTTATAACACCTTATCATTTAAAACCATGTCTTTCTATCACAACCTTTCCCTCTCCTCTTAAGCCAATTAAAAGGGTCAATTGGTGTTTATGAGAGGGCCCCTGGTCATGATGCCCTAGTTACACTCTCCACCCATTTGAGAAAGTGGATGCCCTCATCCACGGACTCAAGGGTTGTTACTATGTTGTTACTATGCCTTCCTCCAGAAGGTAGAGCTCAAAGGTGGTCTCATACACGCTACACTTGGCTTGCACCCAGCTCAGAGGCGATCCCCACATTGTGTGACTGCTTGATTGTACTTGCATCACATGTCAATTAAGCTAGAGGTGGGATCCTAGAGATGCTTGGCTGTACGCATGTGATCGAAAGGTAAACGGTTGTACTCGCATCACATGTCAATTGGGCCAGAGGTGGGATCCTAAAGATGCTTGGCTGTACACATGTTGTCAGAGTTTTTACTTAGTGCCACAAAGGCGGCTTGCCAAGTGTCAACCTTGGAATCCCCTCTCTAGAAACCCCACAGAATCTGGTAAAGTAACATGTATTAGAAACCCAACCCTTAGGAACTTGATCCCCTAGTTGACCAAGTTCACAAAGGAGGCTCACCTTATGAATTAAGATATGCGGACTAGTCGAGCTATAAGTGTCATTCCTAGCTTGGCGTGGTTGAGGCGGCCGGAGCAAGGCTTCAACCACGGACTCGGGCAATGCCTTTGAACTTGCAAGTAGGTTTTCGGCCCAAGGAATTTGATTAACTCCTTAGAAGTAACGTACCCCTGTCACAAAGGTGAGATCCTGCCAACGATAAGGATAATTTAACCCAAAGGTGGGACATACCCCTGTCGTGTGGAAGTTTGGGCAACACAATAGAGGGTTGCGCCTTGACAACATAAGCTTAGCTTGCACCGGTAGGAGGCTAACGAACTCTCTTTTGAACCCAGGAAGCCTCACTATATATACTCTACCTTATTTATGTGATAGAGTCCCCCCCCCCCTCCCCCTCCCACATTTTCCTAAGTGAGTAAGTGGGCTGGCATTTCCATGAGATGCCTAATCCTAAACCTAAACCTAACCCCTAGGGGGCGTGGGGTTAGGTCAACCCTAGGGGTGTCCCTAACCCTCTTTTGATAAGCTATATTGGAAAAATCTAATGTCAAAATGGGGGAGAGTTTTCTAAAAGGTAAGTTCTAGCTTCACCTAAAGTTTCTTGTAAATACCTAATGACACCTGGTCGGACCATCACTAAATACCCAAGTGTATTAAGCGGGCATATTTTCTACTACATATAAGGTTCATCACACAACTTGATAAGTAACAACAGTTAAACCCCAAAGTAAAGGGTCGAGTCATAATAAAAATTATGACACATGATCACTGGGCATGTTTCCTACTACATTTAGGATTCATCACACAATTCGATAAATAACAACAGTCAAACCCGAGTCATAATAAAAACTATGACACATGTGATCATGTGTGAAAAGTTTAGTGGCATGTGAATTGGGCTAGAGGTACACATGTGATTGAAAGGTTTAGTGGCGTGAGCTTTACTCAACCCTTATGGAAATCGAACCCATAACCACCCAATACCAAACGTCGTAACTTTGTCCTCTCCTCTCAAACCAACTAGACAAATAACCTTATAAAAAGGGCCCCTTTTATGTTAATTCTCCTTTATTTAATCATGTCTAAACGGATGCATAAATATGGAGTTAGTACCTGAATTAGACTCTACATGTACTTTGTAAAGAAAAGTTAAGCATACTTGTCTCATACTTAGGATGGCATTACAATGCTGGGCATTCATCTATTCTTGATTGTGTTGTGTATGAGGAAGTTTTGATTTTATATCTAAAACTGGTTCTTTGGTTTAATTTTTAAGTGGCTTGGTCCCTATTCTATTATGCAAAAATTGAGTCCTCAAGTGTACATGGTTCATAATTCAAATGGAGTTATCATAATGTAAAGACTGTTTCCAAGTGTAATGATTATACAAATATACTTATGTATATTTCAAAGTATATGATGAGCCACATAGGATGCTAACATGAACGGCACATAGGAGATAACTGGGATGACACATAAGACACCAAATTAGGTTGAAGATCACTAATATGGATGTTGGTTTCTCTTTATATAAGGAAGGGTTTACGGCACTATATATGTTCTTTGTTAAATACTAAGCCTTAAATAATTGGACAAAATATACTTATGTCTATTCCATAGTATATGTGCCATGTCATAGGGATGACACATAGGATGCTAATACATATTAGCAACTCAGGGTGAAGGTGCTTTCCTATATATAAGGAAAGGTGTCACACTATATATATCTCTTGGTTGAAAAATAGCTTTTTTTTATTGGCGTCTTTTCACTTTGTTTGTGTTCTTTTTGTGGCCATGTTAGGAGTTAGAGTTCTGCTCTAGGGCCGTACAGAGTATGGCCACTATATGTAACTAGTTGTTTTTCTTTTAATATAACAAAAGGGGCTTTGTCCAAGAACTTAGTAACTTATCTTTGATCCAAGATTTGTCATGGTATCAGAGCAGGTTGAAAACAAACATTCTTTCAGGTTCTAAGGTACAGATAAGGGAAGCCCTGGGCTTGTGCAAGGGGCACAAGCGGATCTTGGTGGTAGTAAAGTGATCAAGAAGGGTTCTTGATCTGGGCATTGCATTAGGTGACTCTTCTGCACATACCCACTACACCTGTGTGCGTTCTTTTTCTTGGGACGCAGACATGGCAAGCTTTAGAATGGATATGAAAGATTTGACCGGTCGAATGCTACGGTATGGTTCTGGAAGATGCAAAGCGTGCTAGAGGAGAGAGATGTTTGGGATGTTGTATCTGGAGCAGAACCAAGACCTGGCGGTGATGAAGAAGAGGAGAGTTAGTCGGAGGATTCATCAAATGAGCAAGAATCCAGTAGTAGCACTCGCCGTGGAAAAAAGAAGATGTTTGTGGAAGACGACCCAGATAAACTCCTCGTGTGGATGAAGAAAGACAACAAGGCAAAAACCACCATGATGTTTGGCTTGAAGGATGGGCAAATTCCTTTAGTTAGGTTGAAGAAAACAGCTAAAGAAGGGTGGGAGTGCCTAAAAAGAACCTTCAAGTAGAGAGCTACATCGCAAAAGCTTGTGCTTTGGCAGTCTTTCTTTGGAGCAAAGTTGGGGGAAGGAGAAGACCCCGAGGATCACATCACAAAAATGCAAGCATTGGCAGATCAACTTGCAGCACTGCAGCATAGAATTTGGGATGAAGATTTGGCCATGGCAATTTTGGCTAGCTTACCAGATTCGTATGACTCCATCAAGCAGACGATGGGATGTCAAACAATGAAGTTGTGCTCAGATATGGTGATAGGAGCAGTTCTTCAAGCATCTCTATTGACCCGGAAAAATGAAGAGACAGCTTTGGTGGCAAAGGCAACACAACGACAAAATAATGGTGAAGTTTATGTTGGAAATGCACCCGACCAGGTCATATAGCTCGCTATTGTCACACTAAGGTAACAGAGGATAAGAAGAAGAAAGAACTTGCTGAGAAGACAGGGCAAACATGGGAGCGAGCATCATTTTAGCCCAGAGGAAGAGGAAGACGTGGAGGCTGTGGGAGAGGAAAAGGCAGATGGACAAATAATCGTGCTACAACACAAGTTGCAGAAGAAGAAGAGTCAAGCTTGAGTTCACACTGGGATGAAGAACAAGAGTGGGGTGGAGAAGCTCAAATAGCAGTGCTTGAGGATGACAAATGGAGGAGCTTACCTCAAGGTTGCACCTTCAGTGTCCAAGACGAGGAGGACACATTGGCTGAAGATGTCTCAAAGATGATCCAGATGAGGGATTTCTTAGAGACAAGATGGAGGAAAGCCATTGATGATGAGAAGTTAACTAAAGAAGAAGTTCAGTGCACTCCAGAAGTACTTGTAGCTGAGGTGGAAGCTTTAGGAGCTGAGACATCCACAAGGTCATGGGTGATGAATTGTGGAGCAACTCACTTGATGACACATTGTGCCGACTGGTTTATTGAGTTATCTCCAATCTCAGCAGAAAAGTTTGTGAATGGTATCACCTCCGGATTAAAGGTGGCAGGACAAGGGAAAATCCAGATGACTTTCTTGGATGGAAAACGTGTGTTTGCATAGAGTTCTTTATGTTCCTGAGCTAAGGAAGAATTTGCTGTCTCTTTCAAGACTAGCAAATGTCGGGGTGAACTCATACATATGCAGTAGAGAAACGTTCTTGGTGAATCACACCAAGGAAGTCATTGCAAAGGCTATACGTTCAGGTTTCCTGTATACATTATTGGAGCAATCAAAGCAGTGGTTTGAAGCACTTGTGGCTGAGCAGGTTGATAATGAACTTGAGTTATGGCATCAACGACTCGGTCATATCTCGGAAGAACGATTGAGAAGATTGAAGAATGAGCAGATGGTGGATGGTCTCACAATAAAACCAGGTCAGAAGCTCGAAGTTTGTGAAGGTTGTATCATGGCAAAACATCACAAAAGGCCACGATCCAAGGAGCCAAGGGAAAGAGCAACAAGGTTGTTGGGACTAGTCCATACCGACGTCAGTGGCATGGTAGCAGCTGCAACAACAGGAGGAGAGAAGTACTTTATGGTACTAGTTGATGACTATTCCAGGAAAACATTTGTGTATCTTCTCACAACCAAGAGTCAGGTGCTTGGAAAATTCAGGATATGGAAGCAGGAAGTAGAGAAGGAAATTGAATTGGAACTAGGAATTCTCAGGTGTGACAATGCAAAGGAGTATGTGTCCCAAGAATTTCAGAAAACTCTTGATGAAGGAGGGGTGCGAAGACAATTGGCGGTGGCTTATGAACATCACACCACCAATGGGGTGGCAGAGAGAAAAATCCGGACATTGAGGGAATCTGCATACTCCATGTTGAAGTTCGCCGGACTTGCTGATTGTTTTTGGGGAGATGACATTAAAACAGCTACATATGTTCAAAACCGAGCACCAACTGTAGCAGTTAAAGGAAGGACACCTGAAGAAGTTTGGACAGGAAGAAAGCCAAATATCAACCACCTACGGATATTTGGATGCCCAGCATATGCCAATGTACCAACAGAGAAGAGGCTGAAAACGGATGATCATGCAAGAAGATGCATTTTTGTGGGGTACAGTCAGGAAGCAAAAGCATACCGGTTGGTGGATGCAATAACGCGGAAGTACACAGTTAGCAGGAGTGTGACATTTGATGAAGTTGCCATGGGAGCAAGAGGAATTTTTCGTCAACATGTTGATGTTGCAGGATTTTTTCAAGATGAGACCAAATCACAAATTTGGTTGGATCTTCATCCAAATATCATTGACGGTGAACCAAGCCAAGCACACACCATACCAAACACACCTACACAACAACAACAGCAACAATCAGATCATCCTGAAGTTGAAGGGGTTTTTCCAACAGAGTCACCGTCGGATGCAACTGAGTTACCATTAAATGTAACCACAAGGAAAGAAGTTCCAGAACAAGTGGTAACAAGAAGATCCGAACGATCACACCAACCGACAGAGAGATGGTTGGAGTACATGCAGTCTAAGGCCAAGTTTGCCCATGTGCTAGCCATGCAAGCTCAGCTTGAGGAGGAGTGCTCAAGTTGGTGGCAAGCTGATCTTGAAGAAAACTGTGTCGCTGAAGCTTTTGTCTCAGAGTTGTTAAAACCAATGACAATGAAGGAAGCCATGGAAGGACCACATGCAAGTGACTGGAAGAAAGCAATGGACGAAGAAATTCAGTCCATGGCTTTAACCAAAGCATGGGAGCTCACGTCACTGCCACCAGGAAGACAGTTAGTTGTAAATGGGTGTTCAAGGTGAAAACTACAGTTGATGAACAAGTAAGCAAATTTAGAGCTAGGCTAGTCGCAAGAGGCTTCACACAAATGCAGGGGATTGATTATGATGAGACTTTCAGTCCAGTGGCAAAAATGACATCAATTCGGGTGGTATTAGCTTTGGCAGCTCAGGAGGATTTTGAAGTAACATCAGATGGATGTAAAAACAGCATTTCTCAATGGTGAGCTTGAGGAAGAAATTTACATGCAACAGCCCGAAGGTTATGTTCAAAAAGGTTGTGAACATCTGGTTTGTCGGCTCAAGAAGGCATTGTATGGGTTGAAGCAGAGTCCAAGGGCTTGGTACAAACGGATAGATAGCTTTCTCAAGGGACATGGATATATCAGGTGCACCACAGAGTGGAATGTCTATGCAAAGTATGATGAGCATGAAATAATGATTGTTGTGGTATATGTCGACGATTTAATCATGACTGGGAATAGGATTTTAGCGGTGAATAGGCTGAAGCAAGCACTTTCTCAAACCTTCAGGATGACGGATCTGGAGAATCCAGAACCTGTCTTGGATTACAGGTGGTTCGAGACAGGAAGCAAAGGAGGTTGTTTATTCATCAGGCTAAAGCAGTGGCTAGAGTGTGTCGAAGGTTTGGGATGGAGAATGCTACTTCAAAAGACACGCCTGCAGCCGTAAACATTAGGTTATCCAAAAACATGGAACCATAAACGACAGGGGAAATGAAGGATGTTCCATATAGGAATGCTGTGGGGTGCTTAATGTACTTAATGGTGAGCAGCAGGCTAGATATTGCAGCAGCAGTTGGAGTGGCAAGCAGGTTCATGCAAAACCCAGGAAAGGACCATTGGCTAGCAGTAAAGAGAATCATCAGGTATCTCCGAGGAACACAAGACATGGGAATACTTTATGGACCGGACTCAAACGACCCGGAGGTGACTTTAGTAGCTTTTGTGACTCCGATTGGGCTGGAGATCCCGACAACAGGAGGTCAACAACAGGATTCTCCATCATGTTGCATGGAGGCAATAACTTGGACTAGCTGCAAACAGAAAAGTGTTGCTCTGTCCTCATGTGAGGCAAAATACATGGCTACATCAGGTGGCTGAAGGAGTGATCAACATGGAGTATTGTCCAACTGAGGAAATGCCTGCAGACATACTCACAAAACCTCTGGGCCGAGAAACCTTCATCAAGCATTGTCAAACTCTGGGTATGGTTAGTCTTTCATCTATTTAAGGTCAGTAATAAGAAAGCTGTAGTTGTAGTATAGAGCAGGGTACAAATGCTATTAGAACATTAGACATAAGGGAACACATTCTGAGCAGAACGGGGGAGTGTTAGGAGTTAGAGTTCTGCTCTAGGGCCGTACAGAGTATGGCCACTATATGCAACTAGTTGTTTTTCTTTTAATATAACAAAAGGGGCTTTGTCCAAGAACTTAGTAACTTATCTTTGATCCAAGATTTGTCAGGCCACTTACTCGTCTTAATCTTAATCAACGATTGTTCAAATGGAACAACTTTTGCAAGTGATAACAAAACAACATATGCATACACAACAATTGCTTAAGGCATTAGTGCAACGAGAACCAATTGGTTACAATCATTGTCTTCATTCAGATACTTTCTCTGAGGTAGCCACTAGGGTTTAATCTCTTGTTTATGGTTTAATCTGGGTTAACTAAGGTTTAATATGTTATCTAGGGTTTAATGTCTCGTCTGGTGACAATTTGCTGCCACGCGCGTGTCTCCACAGAATGCGCGTGTAAAATAGGGTTTAATCTCGTGTTTTAGGGTTTAATGGCAACTCAAGGCGTCAGGTTAGATCTCAATTTTGCATTCAACAACACTCGCTTCTCCGACAAGCTCCTGCATATCATCAACAAATCAGGTATTTATACATTATATTAATGTTTATATATTATATTGTTGTATAGGCACCCGTGAAAGCATATATATCGATTCCACAGTGTTAGCAGCACAGTATAGTTTCTTCCTCAAGGTACCCAATTGCTCTGTGTGCGTGTGTGTGTGTGCGTGTTGTTAAAGGCGATACATTTCTACAGATGTTCCTTAATGACATGAAGGAGTCCAAGGAGCAAGAAGTACTCATTCATGTTGATGACGAGCAAGGTGTGTATACGCACGCACGCGCACACACACACATATATATATGTATGTATGTATGTATATATTTAACAGAGATGAAGTGTGTGGGTTTACTCATAAAATTCATGTACACTGGAGTTCTCGAGGCTACCTCAGGGAACGAGATATTCCTTGTAAGGTCTACTGCCGACAAGTTTGGTGTTCCATCTTGTGTTTTTCATTGTGAACACTTGATAAGCTTGCTACCCATGGATCTAGAACTTGCAGTACTGTGCATAAACTACTTATCAGCGTTCTGTCCCCTCAAAGAACGTGCAGAGGCGTTCCTTGACACCTCCTTCAGGTAAGTGCGTGGGTGCGTGCGTGTGTGTGTGTACTAAATTATGCATGTTTTTATATCAGCACAAATGCACAGATATTACCACTTTGTGCTATGGAAGCGGCATTAGGAAGTAACAAGCTGTTGTGAGTACAGAGGATGAGGTTTATGATATTGTGATGCAGTGGATAGAGAAGGAGAACAAGGAGGATCAACAGGGATTAATGGACAGATTAACACCACTAATCCGCTTTCCAATGATGAGCACAGGTAAGCTTAAGCAGATTATCAATGGCAGAAAGGACCAGTATTTCGATAGACTGGTTTTAAATGCTCTATTCTTTAAACTCGGAGTGTTTGGAGTGCTTAATGATAGCAGACCTGGCTCCTTCACAAGGAGAAAATACATCTACACCTAAGTTTGGTTGTCCATAATAGTAATGTTTATACGCACGCACATTGTGTTTATCATACTAATAGATACAATTAAGAAAGTTTACTTCATGATGTAATATTAAGAGCTCTACACATGCACTGCGAGTATTGCTTTGCCACATGGTTGTGGTGTATGGTGACCTTCGTTATACACCTGATGCCCACGTACAAAAGATGATATGACTCTTCCAAACAAGTTGTCGCCTGCATATGGTGTTACCTGAAACAGTGGTGTTAAAATACGTGTGCGTGTGCGTGTGCGTGCGTGTGTGTGTGTGTGAGGTAGAGAGAGAGATGCCTTGTGTTTGTGGAAAATATTAAAGCTGTCGTCAACAACAAAAGAACTTTCCGGGTCCCAAACCACAAAATCAGCGTCTTTTCCCAACTCTATAGAACCCTGGAATATACCAAGATTGATATATATATATGTGTGTGTGTGTATGTATGTATATATGTATATATGTATGTATGTGTGTAATAATACATACTGTATGTATGTGTAATAAATACTTTAGAATGTAAATTTGCCAGTTTAGCTGGTCCTTTACTCCAGAGACTGGATAAACTCTCAATTGTTAAACCATGTAACCTCCCAAATGTCCACGTTACTGAAAGTCCAAACTGTATTTAAACCTAAGTAAGTTACAGTCTTACACTTAATATTTATTAAATTTACATATATACACCTTAAAATAAATTTACTCATCATATGAAGTATAAATATTTACACACACACACACACACACACACACATATATATGCTTTAAACTATAGTGTGTGTTTATGCGTTAAAATGTGTCTAAATTATGTTCCACCATTTGAATATATATATATAAATGTATATGTGTGTGTGTGGTGTCTGTAAATATGTTATAAGTGCATATTATTTCTTTAACAAAGTAAAAAAAGATTAGAATATATCTAATAATATGTTATGTTTAACAATAATATAGTATATCTTAAGAATATTTTTATATAGTTTTAAATTCATTGAAAAAAATTAATAACAGATGTCTTAATAATATCTTATATTAATACATATGATGAAATGCATGCTAACATATATCCTAATTGAATGGTTTAGATTTTATTTAATTTTAAATTTTAACTAAAAATAATAATTATACAAAAGTTAAATTGCACCACTGGTTAAGCTAAGGAGGATTACATAGTGATGATGTATATATTAAGAATAGGTATAATTACAGTCCTAGTAAATTTATACCCCTTATATATAATACTGATTAATGTATTATTTTATATATATATATATAAGATTATGTCAGGGGTATATATTGTATATATACCCCTGACATAATCTTATATATATATATAATAAATAATCCATATTTTGTAACGTTGTAAATATTCAAACCAAACTTATATAATTTTAAACCTTCATATGTAAATTTAATAAGTTTTAGGTGTAGTTTTAAAATGATATATGTACAGAGTATATGCTCTTACCTGAAGGGAGGATATTCCACCCCAGGCTCCCATGAAGTCACCTTCATCAAGCAACTTGAGTTCAGGAGGAGATGGAGAGTGATCGGAGCTTAACAAATCGAAAAAGCCTTCCTACATTGAATTTAATTATTTTTTTAAAAATTAAAATTACATTATATATATAATTAAATGTTAAACTTACATTAACAGCTCTCCATAGCATTTGGCGGTTGTATTCACTTCGAATAGGAGGTGCACATTTAAATAGAGTATCACCTTCTTTGATTTGGTTGGAGGAGAATGCCAAATAATGCGAACAAGTTTCTACAGTAACGTTCCATCCTTGTGCTTTTGCCTCCTAATAATACACACACACACACACACACACACACAATTATATTAAATATATTTATATAGATATAAACATATCTATATATATCTTTCATTTACCTTAATTATTTTAATGGATTCTGTAGCATCAGATAGATGAACAATATGAACACGAGCACCTTCCGCTTGTCCTCCTCGAACTGTGTCTTTTGATGCCTCTATTAACTGCTTGATTGCTGCCTGCTCCCTATTAACAAAATGATAAAATAAAGAAATCTCTCTCTCTCTCTCTCTCTCTCCCACACACACACACACACCAAGAAGGTGGTCTGGACTCTCTCTCTCTCTCTCTCTCTCTCTCTCTCTCTCTCTCTCTCTCTCTCTCTCTCTCTCTCTCTCACACACACACACACACACACCAAGAAGGTGGTCTGGATTCTCTCTCTCTCTCTCTCTCTCTCTCTCTCTCTCTCTCTCTCTCTCTCTCTCTCACACACACACACACACACCACACACACACACACACACACACCAAGAAGGTGGTCTGGACTCAAGATATGTCGAATATAATCGTCTCTCATTCATAGAAAGAGTCTGTTCAGTTGTTGGCTGTGCAATTTCTGCATGTACGAGTATGGTCTCCCATACTTTGCTAACACTGGTAGTGCTGCCTATTAACATATAAACATCGTTTAATATGTATCACACACACACACACACACATGTGTGTGTGTGTGTGTACGTATATACACTATATATACCTTAATATGATCGGCTGTAGTCATGGGAAAATCATTTATTCCTGACGGACACATGAAAGACTGAAAATACATGTAAGATATACTATATATATATATATATATAATAGTTTACCTTAAGCCCCAAAGCTCCAGCTGCTAGAAGCTCGTCTAAAATAGTAGTATTTGCTGCATTCTCAGGAACAAGGCCCCCCCAAAATCCTGTTATATATAATATACATCGATCATACACACGCACACATGTGTATATATGTGTATATGACGTACCAACATCCACCATGAGTTTTCCAGTGCTGCTTGCGAGCTTGAAATATTTGATGAAAAATAAAGTATTGTTTTAAAATTTAACAAATTTACTTATACATTTACCTTTGAATGCAGGAGTTCACTTGAAATAGTAGTTGGGAAGCTGTTTAATGGCATATCAATCACAGTGGTTAAGCCTCCTGAAGTAACTTGGTTAATACTTAATTAACTATAATAACACACACACACACACACACACACACACACACACCTGCAGCTGCTGCCATTGTTCCAGTTGCAAAGCCTTCCCAATCCTCTCTTCCTGGCTCATTAAGATGGACATGCCTAAGTGTATATGAAGAGTAAGTATATGTATATGTATATGTGTGTGTGTGTGTTGTGTGTGTGTGGTGTCTCTCTCTCTCTCTACACACACACACAGATATATATATATATATATATATAGAGAGAGAGAGAGAGAGAGAGAGAGAGAGAGAGAGAGAGAGAGAGAGAGAGAGAGAGAGAGAGAGAGAGAGACACACAGGGATACTTACACATCAATAAGACCTGGCATAATGACTGCATTCCCATAATTAATCACATAAATGTCTTCTTTGTTCTTTGAAGGTGCTTCTTGCTGAGTAATGGATATTATTTTTGCATTGTCAACTTCCACTAGAAATATTTTATCAATTTTAATGTTAATTAATCTAAAATAAATTAATTAATCTTAATTATACATGTTACACGTGAAATTAAAAGTTTATATATTTTAATAGATTAGTTTTACACTACCTGATGCTGGGATTATGCCTTCGGAAGTCAGTACACGTTTACTATATAGAATGAAATGTTTGTATGGTAAAAGCCCACAAAGTTCACCCTGGAAAAAATAAATTTAATCTAAATGGGACTATAGAAATTAAAAATAAAATTAGATAAATCAAACCTTAGCGTGAATCGATAACAAGATAATTAGCAGTACTGATAATCTCGCCATCGCAATTGAGGGCGTTTCACTAATGCGAATATTCAGATAATATTCTTATTCGACAGGGATATACCTTTTCTATTTTAAATATATTTTCAATAATCTGTTTTTAGGGTTCATAGCTAGGTTTTATGGGCGGGGAATGTGGCGGATCAGGCGACTGCGGGGGATGCAGCGGCGCCGCTTCGGGCAGATCGTTCTCATCTTCTCCACCGGTATGTATCAAATGTAAGCAAGCGCCAGCAGTAGCTCGGGCAAATCAAACGGAGCCAGTCTGTGCACAATGCCTTCGATCTGCAGTCTGTGCCAAGCTCAAAACGGTTCTCAGTACACACGCTCAGGTCCGTGGGTGCGCATGGTATATATCGTATATACATGATGTGGTATGTGTGTGTGTGTTTGTATAGAGGCACACATTGATATGTCTGTATTCATGTTTATATGAACATCTGGTATACACACGCACACATAAAACTGCTTTATAATTATGTATGCATCCTATATATATATATATATATATATATATATATATATATATATAAACACTCTAGGGATATTTGAAACTCCTGTGGTCATACGAAATATTTATAACATTTGTTAACATGTATCTATAACACACATACACACACTGATGTGAGTATATGTAAACCAATAATAGGTGAGCGCTCGAGACAAGATATTAGTCGCATTTTCTGGCGGATTTTCTTCTCGAGTTGCCTTGGAGCTTCTGTCCGAGATACGAGCCGATGCCATGGCTTCTCGGTCTCCGAATGCACTCAGTTTTGACGTCGGGGTTGCGTTCATAGATGAGTCTCTTGCATTCGAAGGCTCCGAGGAACACAGTGAACATGTAAAACAGGAGATTCAAAGAATAGTTTCAGGTGTTCCTCTTCACATTGGTGCACTTGAAGATGTTTTTGATGAAGAATCTAGCGAGAAAGGTTAGTAACAAAACGGTATATTACTATTCATGTTTACCTTAGCTTACATTGTGTGTGTGTGTGTGTGTGTGTTATTCTCCAGGCGTCTCTATCATTATGGAACGGAGAATTGCATTTAATCCATTATTGATATATAGTACATAATTTATATGACTTCGTATATGAGACCAGTCCGAGTCATATGTGTCTTATGTCTATCTATAGCCGTACTCAGGTATCTTGTAACCTTATTACATCATTACAAACAGCGGGATATAGAATATAGTTATCACTTGTGTATATAATTTCTGTATGTGCATTAGGAGGCAGTTCGTAACATACATGTATATACGCGTCTGTGTAAACTTTTAAGTGTTTAGATTTAGATTAGCTATAGTTCCACTACAAGTCCATATATATATTCACAATCTTATTTGTATAATATACGCTAGGCAGGCTAAGGATACGGGAGCTGCTAGATTCCGTCACAGATACAACGGGAAAAGAGGACTTAATTGAAATACTTCGAATGGAGCTTCTGAATATGATAGCCGAGAAGCACAACTACACAAAGCTCGTCTTGGGATCAAACTCAACAAGGATTGCCACAAGGATCATTGCTGCAACTGCAAAAGGACAAGGTAAGCAGAAGTGTGTGTGTGTGTGTGTGTGTGTGTGAGTGAGAGAGAGAGAGTTAATTGTGTTATATATATATATATATATAGGTCGGTCACTTACTGCGGGAGTGGAATATTTTGACGGGAGATGGCATGCTCCAGTTATTTTACCCCTTCGGGACTGTGCTGCTAAAGAGCTTGCATTATTTTGTCACTTTTTTGGCCTCGAGACTGTGCCTGTGAGAGGATTCAACCAAGACACTACCATCAACAGCTTGTGCAGTAGGTACGTGTCTCCTGTGTGCGTGTGCATATATAGTATACATTCAATATATATTTATATATATGTATGTACTGTGTATTGTGTACAGATTTGTTATGACGTTGCGTGAGGAAAATCCAGCAAGGGATCACACTATAGTTAGAACAGCGGGTAAATTAACTCCATTCAGTTTCAATAAACCCACAGAGACGGATTGGAACCCGAGACGCCGGACAAAGAGAACAAATCATACAAACCAGGCTGCTGCTAAGGAGCCACTTTGTAGACTATGCCGGTCCCCATTGGGTGAATATTCTCCACGCGACAATGGATATTCTCCTGGGTTCTGTTCGAGCTGTGAGCTTCAGATTCTGAGTGGTAAAGGTGTGGTTGGGTTGCTTCCTGCTCGGATTCGAAACAGGGACCTCATGGAGGCCGAAATAAGGGAGTATTTAATATTAGATGACACAATATAAATATATACATCTCTCTCTCTCTCTCACACACACACTTATATAGATAGTATACATGTACTTATGAATGCCAAGAATATGTAGTACTAAAGTATGGGAAAGAATACTCTCTCTCTCACACACACGCATGTATAAACATTATCTCATGTATTTAACAATAATACAAACCATAAAAGACTTATTACTTGAAAGCTGCTTTTCTTCGAACCTCGTATGCATAACTTAGAGCAATCACAACAGCGGAGACGGCGAGGCCAAACGCACTGTGAGCCAACACAGTGGGCGTGCTCACATACGCATCTGCGTTTGCAGAAGGCTTTGCATTTGCAAACGCTGGGGACGTATACTTGCATCCAAGCTCAGACAGCTTCTTATGTGATTCTGCATAGTCTTTAAAGAATGCCTCTTCATCCTGATATGTATTCATTAGTGTCTCTCTCTCTCTCTCTCTCTCTCGTGCGTACATATGTATGCACATACACACAGTTACTGCATGGCTTCTTTAGACAGCTGCATACGTTTGATTAATACTTGATATTAATTCTTTGGCTTCTGTTTATGCAGTTATGCATTATTAAGATAGCTCCTGCATCATGTGTGTGTGTGTGTGTGCGTGTGCGTTTGTGTGTGAGAGAGAGAGATAAATCTTATATAATATAGCTTAAATGCGGGATGCTTTACATATAAGATAAATGTAAATATTTCAGACTAAAGCGTACCTTAGCATAGAGCTCTACATATGGTCGGAATGCAGGATCCTCAAGCAAGCATTTATCCGTCGGCAACTGCAACAAGCCCTCAGTCTCCCCCTTTAAAATCTCCCTGTATTTATTTAAGTTACTTAAGAGTCATAGATGTATTAAATTAATTAAATAATGAGCATATTATAAAAACTTTAAAGATTAAACTTACGTGTAGAACGAATTATCGAACTTCAATGGCCGTTCTGTCCACGGACCCTCAAATCCCGACCTTTCCTTGTGCCCACTACCCTGAAGTATTAAAAAAAATGCAAATATATACTATCATCTATACATATGCATATACATGTATATGTGTACATATATACGTATATATATATCTAGGTGTGTAGTTAATATATGATAAATTTACCAAAGTGTGGCCTCCAGATAGTGCTACAATATCCTTGTCTGCAAGACCCATTCTGTAGAAGACATCACGGAGATGCTTGGCACCTATCAATTAGAAATTCACTTTTACCGATATACACGTATATGCATTTATCTCACATGAACATACATACATGGATGTTATACACAATCATATATGTACTGACCAAGGTGGGCATCAGGAAGTCGGCCTTCAGGTGTAGTGGCAACAGAATCCATACGTCCAGGTACGAAGTCAATAGTCGGTCCTCCAGTTATCTCAACAGCTACAACACCTGCCAACTGTTTCAAAAAACAATCTTAGAAATATCTATACATCTGTGCATATATATAACATATCTGTGTACACACACACACACACACACACACTTCTAAACATCTGTGCATATATATAATCTTGAAAATACATATCTGTGTACACACACACACAAACACCATCTATTTCAGAGGTAAATATTTGTATACCTGGTAAAGATCCGCGTAGGTGATATTCGGATATTTTGCTTTAATTGGCTCTGGAAAAAGATGAAAAAAATAAAAATTCATTTATACTTCCTTAAAATATGCCACATTTACAGATATACTTCAACAATATATTAGTATAAACATATGTTCTATAATATAAATTATACAGCTTAATGTTGGATGTGTGTATATGTGTGTGCGTGTGTATCTGTGTGTTATATTTCAGGGGTATATATCCTTAAAGTTATAATTAAGAGCACGTACCCAACAAGTCAATTGCTATCTTTAACCCCTTATTCGCATCATGAGTGTGCTCTCGCTCACTTCGAATTGAGCCATTGGGGCCTCCAGTCCTTGAAACAGCATCAAACGTCCCTGCATCATGCCATCTGAAAATACACAAATAATATATACAAAATGAAATACGTAATATAATATATAATTACATATAGTAAAACTAAAACCAGCTTTATTATAATATTAGTTATAATTCGTCTAATATTATACATAAAGGATAAATATTACTATGTATATCAGATCTTCGTATAAAACAAGTAAAAATGCAACTTTGCAAAAAAATCAATATAAAATAATCATTATATATCGCAATTTATTAGTTTAAATGGGTATATATAAAATTCCCAAGTATATAAAATTTGAAGAATCTGCATACACACCCCAGAAAATGGAAATATTGTATGCATATATTTACATTCTAAAAACGTTAAATTGCAAGAAATTACGCAAATAAAACGCAGAAAAATGGAGAAGAGAAACTTACGCTAATCGAAGCATCAAAGGCGCAGAATTCTTCTCGGCGATGAAAGCCCTGAGATCTCGGCGAGCGCCTTCAATCGCCTTGAGGTACGCATTGTCGATCACAGGCGCAGGCATTTTATGGGATTCGATGGGATTCTCGGGGCAGACGCAATGCCCTGTTCACAATTATGGGAGCTACACAAACCCTAAAATCTCAGTGGAAGAACAATAATGTCAGCCGTCGGATAGATCTATCTGGTGCGTGGTTTCGTTTTTAATGGCCAGAAGCGTTCTCCAATCTCCGCTCTCTACGTGTCAGATTGGCGGTGGTCGATTGGATTTTTACTCAAAATGGCCATTTAGGTTTAGACAAAAAGCCTGTTTTTAAGGGCATAAACAACATAAGGGTAATAAAGGGTGAAAAATGGTAAGGGTAAGAAAGGGCGAAAAGGGATGATATTAATTGAATTTACAAGTGACGTGGCATTTTTACAAGTGTGGGTTTATCCCCAGATGGAGGGTGTGTTAGAGCTGGGTGTGTTTGATGTCGTAGCGCGACTTCTTCTTCTTCGGCGTCTCTGCATTTGAAAATTTTTAGAATTTGAAATTTAAATTCGAATTTTGAAAATTTGAATTCTAGGGTTTATTACTTTGCGTCCCCGACGTCTGCGCCTGCGCATGAGGGAGGGCTCCCTGTTGACTACTTTCGGTGTGTTTGTAGATCGCACCATCTTGCGATGTGCTGAAATGCTGCCACGTTTCTGCCTATATCTTCTTCAAACGTCGCGCCGCTTAGGGCTGATGCGGCAGCTTCTGTGGCTTCCACGCTGGCGATCCAGGTCTTGCAGTGTTGCCACGTCGGCAATCTGCAAACGTTTTGAAAGTTACCACGTCGGCGATCTGTTGTCCACGCAACCTTTTATTCATATATAATTATCTATATTAAAAAAATTTGGGTTAAAGTGAAGATTTAAAAAATACCGTGAGTTTATTAAATGATGTTAAGAATATGTTATTATTGTAATATATGTTTGTTAATATTGAGTTCTTTTATTAATAAGTTTGCATGTTATATAACACTTTAAATAATATATACTTTATGTTTTTTATTTATTTTGTGAATGCTTAAATTTGAAAAAAAAAATATATTTCTAATTAATATATAATACAGAGAGTTGTAAAGAACACCTGTGGATAAGAATATATCTAACGCCTCACTTTTCATATTATTTATAATCCACATGGCACCTACGTGGCTTTGTCTAAATAACCAGTCAATTTTGTTGGGTTGTATAACTATCAGGCATAATTCAAAACACATAAGATTAATTAATGAAATTTTATATTTTTAATTTTTAATGAAAAACAAATACATGTAATGTGAAACACACAATGTCATCTTATTTGAGCAAACGCATTAATGTAGATAATATGCATCTCATATATAACATAAATATATAAACATGTGTGCTCTTTTGATGTATAATTAATATTCTTTCAGTTAGACTTACCATGTACTATTAAAACTAATATGAGTTTTATAAAAGATTAATAAAAACATGCACAATGTTATATACATATACATATATATATATGTATAACATTACTTTACATATATATGTGTATAGAAATTTATATATTTATATATAGAGAGAGAGAAAGAAAGAATTAAGAGAAATATTTTATAAATATAATTAATAAATAATTCTTATATATATAAATATACATATATATATATCACATGTAGAGTATGTAATAACTAAAATATCTTTGTCCGACACGTTTATGTGTAATATATATGTATATATTGTTATATATATATATTATATATATAAAGAGAGACATTAGTAAATCATAACCATCAATTTCATATAAGAAAATAACAATGAAGTGATTAAATAGTTAAAAATTTAATATATCTTTTTAATTAAATATATTGAGTAGGTGTATCTCTATTATACACATTATATTTAGTAACCAATTAAATAAAATTATGCATTAATAAAAAAATTTTAATTTAATTAACCACTATAGTGGAAAAGCACGGTGGCAATAATAATTAATTACATGGCATTGTTTTAATTTACCAGGCTCAAATAATTACAAGTGAAAAGTGGGCCTAATAAATGGTAATGTAATACTATGACTTTTATTAAATAGAATAATTTAATTAAAAGAAAGCAATATATTTATATTATAAAAATGTTCAAAGAATATATATTTTTGATTTTGTGTCTATCTATTACAACTTTTAGATTTTAATATAATTGTTTAAATTTTTAAAGATTCATTCAAAATATAATAAATAAAATAAAATAAAATAAACCTAAACCCTAAGCTTATTAGTGTAATTAGGCTAAATTTAATCTGACTTTATCTACTAGTCAATGACGTGACTCAAAGTGATCCGTCCGATGAACAATCGACGCTGGGATCTGCATCTGCAATATGGACCGTCAGATGGAACGTGGAAAACCGTCCGATGGGAAAATATCAACGGTGACAGTGGACTTGAAAAATATTTGGGGCCTATCACGTGCTTCAAGAGGCAGGACAAACACAACAATCGTTTAGCTGCTTGCTTAGGGCAACACTTGGATCGATCCAGGAGACGCACAGGTTTGATTATTTATTTTTATTTGCATATTTTTTAAAATGTTTTTGTATTTATTTATATTTATTTTCCGTGATTTTTAGGTTGTATTCGATCTGATCGCTTGTGATCTCCAGGTAAATCGTTGAATTATAGTATTTAAATTTCATTATGGATTGTTATTATAGTTAATTTAACTTGTTTTAACATAATTAACATTTTACATGATCTATTTCATCAATATACATATATATTTGTATATATAAGAGTTTATTTTATATTTCCAGGTTGAAAAATGGCTTTACTAAAGGCTAATGCTTTTTGCTCTCTTAATGGGGGTCAGTACACTAATGACTCTGTTAAGGGAGTTAAACTCAGCAATGGCTTCTTATCTACTTCGCAAAACCTGCTTAAAGCCCACTTACATTGCACGCAGATAGACACATTCCCAATATGAGGTAATATTAAATTTAATTTTATATATATATATATAATTTATTTATTTATTTATTTTATATTTTATACAGGGTACAATGTATGGTGTTGGAGACACCGCCAAAGTTGCAGAAAACTACACTCCTTCACGATCTATATGAGAAGCACAAGCAGAGCCCCTGGTATGATAACCTTAGACGCCCGGTTACGGACCTTAAACCTCTCATTGAGAGTGGTGTTCGAGGAGTAACCAGCAACCCAACAGTATGTTAACATTGTTTATACATTAATATATTATATAATTATATACATATACAATATGTATGTATACTAAACATTATTAGTTGGAAATATAAATGATGTGTGTTCATTTTTTGTCCTCATTGCAGATTTTCGAGAAGGCAATCTCTTCGACAAATGCTTATGATCCGCAGTTCAGGTACGTGTCATTTTCATATATATAAGTATGACAAAATATTTACTACTCAATTAGCTTTAATTAATATGAGTTAAAAGTTATAAGTATGATGTACATCGTGTGAACAATGTTATGTTAAACCTCTATTGGTAAGATAAATTGTCAACATTTTATACATACTCTGTGTCAGGCAATAAACTAAATACTTGTTGCCACAAAGTAGACGTCCTCGAATTTCATGTTGTGTGTCTCTTATACGTGTGAGTGTTTTCATAAGTATAAGCACACAAACAGTAAGTTATACTCTTATTGAGTTTTTACACACACACACACACACACACACACCACACACACATATATATACACACATACATACATATGTATGACACGGTGTAGGTTAATGTATGAAACATACAGACATGCAAAAATGTTTATTCAAGCATTCTCTCTCTCTCTCTCTCTCTCTCTCTCTCTCACACACACACACACACACACACACACACAAGTTCGTTCCTTATGTTGTCAACTAAAAAGAGCCCTACATGTGACTGTTTTAAATATATGTGCACACTCAAAACGGACATTATTAAATAGACATACATCATATTATATGCGTGTTCTATGTATTATGCCTATGTATAACGCAGTATAGATGAATGTGTATGTACGTATGTATCTCTGTATTAAATACACAAATCTGTATTCAATACTCTCTCTCTGTCTCTCAATATCCATGTATTGCATGTTTGTATGTGTGTGTGTGTGTCTATATATATATATTTCTATTTGCAGGCAGCTGGTGAAGAGTGGAAAGAGTGTAGAAGACGCGTACTGGCAGATGGTGATAAAGGACATACAAGACGCATGCGACCTATTCATCCCGGTGTTCGAATCCAGTAAGGGAGAAGACGGGTATGTATCCGTGGAAGTCTCCCCTTTGCTGGCCAACGAGTCTGAGGAGACACTGGAGTCTGCCAAATGGCTTAAGAAGGAGGTTAACCGCCCCAATGTTTATGTTAAAATACCCGCTACTACTTCTGAGTGTGTTCCTGCTATAAAGAATGCCATCTCCCTGGGTATCAGTGTTAATGTCACTGTAAGTCTCTCTCTCTCTCTCCTCTCTCTCTCTCTCTCTCTCTCTCTCTCTCTCTCTCTCTCTCTCTCTCTCTCTCTCTATATATATATTAATATATATTTTTTTTTTACAGCTTATATTTTCTATACCGAGGTACGAGGCAGTGATAGATGCATATATCGACGGCTTAGAGGCAAAGGAAGGAGATCTATCTGAGGTTTCGAGTGTTGCTTCATTCTTTGTGAGTCGTGTTGATACACTCGTTGACAAGAGGCTTGAAGAGATTGGGACTGAAGAAGCACTGGCTCTACGTGGCAAGGTATATTAATATTTATTATTTTATTATATATTGAAAACTTGATATACATGTGATGTATGCATATAAATAAATAACATCGTATAATAAATGTTTCTACGTACATTTATATACGAACTTTTTTAATGATGTAAAGTTTTATAATATATTATATTATATGTATATATATAATTTATTTGCAGGCGGCTATTGCACAAGCAGCTCTTGCTTTCCAACTGTATGAAAAGAAGTTTAGTGGACCTCGCTGGGAAGCTTTAAAAACACGAGGTGCAAGAAAGCAGAGGGTACTTTGGGCATCCACCAGCGTTAAAAACCCGGCATATTCCGATACACTCTACATAGATTCCCTCATTGGCCCGACACGGTAAATACTTAATATATATTAAATATATTTAATATATGTATGTGTGTGTGTATGTGTGTATGTATATATATCTTACACACGCCAAGGTTGTGACAAGCACGGTGTGACAGTAAAATTTCATTTCGTACTTCATCACAAGAGCATGATTTAAGATATATATCCATACGTCTCTCTCTTGTGTGTGTGTGTTCAGACAGATATTTATGTTTTATAGTCAGACATATAATGAGTACCTGAATATACACATATATACATATATATATGTGTGTGTGTGTGTGTACACAGGTTAATACGATGCCTGGAAATGCATTGGAAGCATTTATAGACCATGGGAAACTTGGGAGGACACTGGATGGTGACGTGGAAGGTGCCAAGAGAATATACCAGCAGATTGAAAAGCTGGGAATCCAATGGGATGACGTTGGATCGCTTTTGGAGATCGAGGGTGTGGATTCGTTCAAGAAAAGCTTTGTCGATCTCATTGGTAGCTTGAAGCTTAAGGCTGATTTACTTAAACAGTCTTAAACTACTTGTATTTAAGTTTTCAAAGTAATATTTTAAAATATATATTTATTATTTATTTTATATATAATGGAAAAAAAAAAAAATAAATTATTAGCATCGTTTTTGTTCCAGGAAAAATGAACTATACGACAATGCGGAATATTCTATAGATGTGACACAAGTGGTTATTATTTAATTATTTAAAATTATTAAATTATATATTTTAATTATTCATAACATGTTGGGGATCTTTCGGTCCACACAAATAATACAAATAAGAGTTTGGTGGCGTAGCTGGCTTGTTTAATATAAAATATATTAGAAAATTAATTATAATTAGTGATAAGAACGTGAATATGAAGATTCTTCACGTACTTAGTATAGCGTGTGGAATATTCTAATCGTATATTTTAATTTATAGTAGGTCAACTGAGACATCGTATATTATATATTTATATATAATATTAGAAACTTTTTATTATTTATATATTATATGAAAACAACAATATATTTTTTGTTTAAGGTCCCTATAGTTGGTGCTTTTGGTAATATTAATTTTAATAGTTTTCTAATTAATTTAATATATAAGAAATCCGAAACAACCTTATCATTCCACCGCTAATTAAATTTAAACCATATATCCTCTCGAATTATATATGTATTCATTTTATAATAAACTTAAGTAGGTAATATCTGCTGACCACAGAAAACACACGTCTTACATACGTGTATACATGTCTGCATGTTATATATACGTACACACATACGACGTACTTCTGCACACACATGTGGCCATGTATATCTTCAAATACAATACGGATACACCATAGATAAATGTATAAATACATTATTATATTCAAACATGGAGTGTTTCACTTTATTAATCTTAGCAGTGGTTTAATAAATATAGTAAAATAAAATAATATTATATTTATTATTTATTCCGTAAATATGTCAATCTACATAGTTACAATTGTCAAGAATCGAATCCTTAGTTTAACGTATTCAGGTGTAATAATTTTTGGTTGACGTAATTTAATATATATGCACACGCACACGCACGCACACACACACACACACATACACACACAATATTAATGAAGTTACTTAAAGAAATGGATATATACATCATATGTTGACTTGTAAATGGGAGTAAAGACAATTGCTTATAAGATGCCTTTTGTTCTCAGCCACACGTAAAAGTTGGATTTGAACAATCGCACTAGATGTATGGAAGAGTATATTGAAAGTTAAGTTTTCCCATTAATCATATTAATTAATCATTGTTTAATATAGTAATCAACTTTTAACCTAATATCATTAAAAGTTGGTGGAGTTGTCAAACTAACATGACATAGTATGTTTTCGTTGTATAGCCTCTAGGTCTTTCTAGCTTACGTTCATCCCCATTTTGTTTTAGGTATGTTTGGTGAAGAAAATTAAACGAGAGAGAGATGGTTAAGAAGATTACACCGTATATTAGGTTAGTTTTACCAACTCAAGTTAATATTAAAATCTTTCACGAGATTATATATTTTGACAAAACAATGTAAGAAGGTCACCTAAGGAAATATATATATATATATATAAATGTGTCATGGAGAAAGTGAGTAATACATATATGTGTATATAAGGGCATCACAAGTTTAATATGTGTGTTTCTCAATGATTTAATTAATATATATGATCTATCCACATTGGATTCCGTGGGAGGAATCGAACCGGGGCGTTTAAAATATAAAAGCCCGCCAGAAAAGTAGAAAAGGCGGGTAAATTGAATTCCAGCCGCAGAGGGAAAGTAATATCGGAACAGATATTCTGCATGAGGGACAGGTGGATCGCGCCGTTGGAGGAAATCAGACGGCTGATATCCCCGGACGGATGTGTCGGATGACATGGCATTCTAGGGCTGACTAGGCGGAAATAACGGCTAAATTCCATACAATAGGACTAGCCCTAAATCAGTGGCTATGGCGGCGGAGTGGCGGCTATCACGGCGCGCCCCGAATCTGCGGCAGTGAAAGGTGCGTTCATATGTAGAAATCGCTCGTAGAATGTAGAAATCCCGTTTATTGTCCCCTCGAATCCCGCATTCAGCTCGTTGCCGACAGGAACTCCCACATTCTCTAAACTCGCGCCGATATCTTGCCTCATTGCGAAAATCCAAGGTTTTGATCCATTGTCTTTCGAAATCTTGGACTTTTAGGTGCTGAATCTTGCCGCATTGTCGATTTTATGTTCAAAATCGCTAAAAAATGAAGTTTCAGTTCGAAATCGCTGAAACTAAGGAGTAACTACATATCTAATTACATATATTAACATTCTGATACAAAAATCCCACATTCCCCAAAGTCCGGCCATAAAGAAGATAAAAAAGCGAGCCCATATTTGAATATTTTTATTAGTTCCATTAGTTTCGGTCCGTAATAATCTACTTTTCCCTCTCATGTCATAAAGACCCTCCCTTTCCCGTAGGAGTTCACTCGGAATCCTGTTACAGGTGTTTCATAACACTATTTCAGCGATACCATTCGGGTACTTAAGATTTTTTATTCCTTGGTCCCAATATATTTCACTCCTTTGTCTGTTGAGGGCCGTCGTACAGATTCCCCTACTTTACAGCCGTATAGATAGATAGACAGCATTCCGCGTTATTTTGGGTCTTGTGTTTTTCTATCCCTTTCTTGTGTAGGCGGCAAGATGGTTTTCTGTTTGCAGAACTAAGGTTTATTCTTGTCAGGAACACGCCCCAAGTGGCGCAAATCTTAACATGGGTCTGTTCATATAGAAGCCGGCATGGAGTTGGGTTCATCTATACACTTGGGCTCGGAAATGCGCAACAAATCTGGCATGTTTGAAGAAGACCCATGTGCAGCAGGAATGTTTTCTTCTGGGTCTCCTTCGAATCCTTGGAATATTAGCTGTAGCGAGAGTTTCTACGGGGGATCTACACCTCCAGGCCTTTCTTCGGATTCTTCGTTTGCGGAAACAGAGAGCAGTGAGGATGACGACTTCACGGCCGGGCTTGCTGAGCAGATGGCTCATTCCATGCTTGATGATAGTGACGATAACATCGATAGTAGTGGTACTGAAGTAGATAGTCTAGATAGAGCTCGTTTATGGGGGATTTTGGCTGGACTGTCAACGAATCCGAGCAGCCCATAAAGGTATTCCCTCTCTCTCTCTCTCTCTCTCTCTCTCTCCATGTTTTGTGCGTCATTTTAGAGATTAGCTGAAGCTGCTGCTTGCTTTTTGCATCCTTAGTTGTACCTGTGTTATTTTAGAGATCTATTAATGATAAGTTTTTCTTCTGAACAAATATGGCTCTTTCCCATTTGTTTTTGTTTCGGGAGGCCTTAAATCATTAGTCCGTGTACACTTTTGTACTCCTTTCTGTCATCCTTTGTGCATTCTCAGTATGTAGGTAGGATGCGCCTTTTTCCTCTGTTGTGTCTCTTTGTAAATTTCGCTTGTCAGAGAATGTGTCGAGAAACTTTTAAAATAAGTGACTCGATTAACTTGATAAGTAAGCAATTTGCATTTTCATACATTTAATATACTGATGCTGGTTTTTTAAATAACAGTCTAACTGGTCGACGGGCTACTGGAGCTCTGGATATAGCAGCTCAAGTTCGAAAGTGTCATCACCACCATCAACTCCTGGTGCTGCGGACGACGGTTGGGATTCACCTGAATTGAGCAGGTTTTACACCGATGAGAAGGTAATACATATACGGAAACGTATAGACACGCCATATTGTGTCTCTGTTTAGTTATATAGATTGATATATTGTTATAAATACATAAGTTGGTATATGCGGATACATGATATGATGCAGGCTGATAAAACCTCGACTGCTTATAATCATTTGCCGGAGGTTCAGTGGAAGAATGGAAGTCGCAGTGGAGCTTTGCCCATTCTTACGAAACCTTATGCAGCTGCTGTGAACCCTCGAAGGGGATGGAACCAAAAGGAAGATGAAAGGGGATCGCGTTCACAGGTAAAATACTTATTTTTATATCGTAGACTAGTACAAGACTTGCTAGCTTCTAATAATAAATAAATAAAATAGCTGATATTAAAAAGCGTGCGACGCGTGCAAATATATACTAGTACTAAATATTCGTAGTGCGAAAACATGGACTTGTGTATAGATTACACTCTTTAATTCGTTGGCATAATGCAGTGATTTCTTTGTTTCTTCAGTGTCGAAGTAGCAATAAACAGCCGGCTCCAGTTGCGTGGAACAGCAGGCTCAACAGCAACAAGCGCAACCGCCGCCTTGTATGCCTGCGGGAACACCTCGTTCCGTCTACAGGTTGGTTGTTCATTTGTTGAAAATTAGATTATGGATTTAGCCAGTATGCATGACATGCGCGTATTAGAGTGTGTATAAGCTATTACCTGTACAGGGTTGGTGCAAGGACATTGGGGCACTGGCAGGGTGTTCCTCCTGCAAATGGGTCTGTGATGCGTGCCGTTTTTCTTGGGGGCTCCTCAGACAGGTCTTCTTCTGGAACGGGTGTCTTTCTTCCTCGCAGCAGCAACGACTACACCAACAAAAGGAAGACATGTAAGCATATAAATCTGTGTCTTGTAAACCTGTTATTACATGCCTTATGTATATATATATAGACACATACACAGTTTATCCAGTATCTTGTCATTAATAAGCGTATTTCAAGAGGACTATAGTTAATACAATTGTAATTTTTAGCTTGTTCGAGTGTCCTACTGCCATCGAGGATTGTTCAAGTCTTAAATCTCAACATTGATAATGAGATGCGCTGTTATCCGTCGGTGAATACTGTACCCTCAGCCGTTCCTGGTATGCTTAACACGCATTATAACATATGTTTTATTATTTCATATTGGTAGTCATCTCATTTCAACCTGAAGCTCGTATATATTCGTCTGTCTGTCACATATGTAAGAAAGTATTATACATAGCTGTGCTTAACGTTCATGTTTTTTGTATTTATCAGGGAATGCAGGCGGGGAGAGCGTTGCCGGGGAGGAATGCTCAAGTCAATGGAAGACATATTCGACTTGCTCGCAGTTACATCAGCCTACGCCGCCGGAGACAAGTCTTCCTGAATGGAGCTACTGACACCTCGCAACACAAGAAGTCAGTCATCAAACGAAAAAGGTGTGAGCTTTTATATTTATTTTTCTTTTGTTTTTTTTTTTTTCCTATTTACTTCTACTATCTTGCCTATTAGAAGCTTATTTTAGTTTACCTGATGAATTAGTGCGAGAAATAAGCAACTATTGCTCTGTAAATTATAATGACATGCATAAGTAGCTTTTGCTTTTGCCTTTCGGTGAAAGCAAGGCCTTTTCATTTCCTTTTTATATAGAGGTCTGTATGGACATATCGTAGATATAACGTCCGATAACACATTGAACAGATACATGTACTAGTGTATATTTATATATGTGTGCATTTATATATACACTAGTTATATGTACAGATAAATGCACACGATATATCTCGTTCTCTCTCTAGGTGTAAAGGATATATGTTTAACGTTTAAAGATTTTATAATTCTGTAACATTTATATATGTATTCTTTTCTCTATATATGTTCTTGTATAAAGCAAGATAAGAGGTACTTATTTTAATTCATAATATAAAAGAAAATTAATAACATTATAAAGCATGGCATCTTACAAAGTTTTAGTTTCCACTATATTAAATGATTTATAAAATCACAACATAACGATTGTTAATAACCAAAGACAAGGTCATAACATCTGTCATCATAATTGATATAAAATTGGTCAGTAATTAAGAAAAATAAGAAGTCATATGGTTGTGAATTATCAACAAGTTTTGAATAGATAGGTTATTTGTATTGAAACAAAATTATGAAATTGAGTATTTATTATATTATTATTAAGATAATGTTTGATTTTAAAGTCATACACATAATCATTTCAGTAACTTTTTGTTTTTCAACAAGGTAGAAACAATTACATATTACATTTAAAATTAAAAGGTAGAGATATACCAAGACTTATACATTCAAGTTTAAACATGTAAGAAAGTATTATTTTAAATAATTTTATTGTACAATAATGATTCAGTTGTTTATATATAAAAAATAAAAATTAAGGCATTTTGATACTATTTAACCCTTGTTTTATTGAATTTTATTAATATATTATAAATGGACCAACTATGATTATATACAAATTACTATATAAATAATTTTAATAATGTTCTTTAAATTTTTGTTATTCATTGTAAAACAAGTAGAATTTAGTATTTACATATTAAATATATAATAAATGCTTTTACTACTCTCTTCAAAGCCGGTTGGTCTTTCTAAATTATCTTTCTTTACCATCTCCATATTACCATGCGCACAACTAAGCTTACTTCATTTTCGTAGAACCAACACTGTACTTGTTTCAAATTTGAGCTTGTCACCAAGGAACTTGTGTTAACTTGATTTAATGCTTGATCATGTTGCTTGCATACACCTTGTCTGTGAAGTCTTGCATAAAGCCACTTAACTAATGTTGGTTCCAATTGCTTATTGATTCATTCTTATGCACGTTCAACAACTTGCTTTGACTTTTTGACCTTCTCTCTTCTCTTTGATTTATTAATCTTCCTTTGGTCTTTCTAAAAAAGGAGCACCTTCTTACATACAATAGCTGCACAAGCCTCAAATAAAATGTCTTCTAAAGTGAATAGCATACCATTTGTTATTCATACTCTCTCGTGTGAATTATTTATTGGCTCAAGAGCATTTATGTGTGCATTACCTTATGGCTCAAAAGCATCTCTATAATAATGGAAGAAGTGTGAAAATAAATGTAAAAGTGAAGCAAATTTTTTAAAAAAAACTCTATATCTGCATTAGCTATATCACTTACTGTATTATCATTATTATCTATATAGACGTTAGGATATATTCTATACGAATATTCAAATACACTTGGAAATTAGCACCAAACCTAGATCTAGGGTTTTCATTTCTTCTCACAACTATGGCGGGTACTAATAAGAAAATAAGCATTTACTTATTGTTAATTATCATGGATCACATTGTACTTCAAAAGTATTGGAGAAAACAAAAGAGCTTGGAATTGATATTACTCTTTTGTACCATAAATATAACTTATCAACATTAATTACTTCAGACCATTCAAGAATGCCTTAGAACAATAAACTTGGTCGTCCTTATAAACTCTTAGAGTTGTAGTACATAAAGCTTAATTGGCTTCTATGTCATTAAAAGCTATTCATGTATTATTTTTTTATTGATTATATATTTTTAAATATATACATATTAAAATTTAGCACTTAAGCCATAAACAATCAAAGTTGGATTTAATTATAATTATTAAATTGTGAAATGATAATTTTACTGTATCATTGTTATATCATTCATCAGTAAAGAGACTACAACAACCACCTTGATAAACCTAAATAAAAATGTAGAGGCTAATACATTTTTTACAGAAGATGATGGTTATTTATCCAACCCCTTTTTTGTTGCTCATGGTTAACAATCACATATCCAATCTTGAATGCTCCTACTAGCCTTAAAGATATGCATAGCTAACATGCGTTGCCCAATGCATTTACTATAATTAACAAGGTGAAATGATTAGAGCTGTTTGGAACAACTTGGTATATTGATTTTTATGCAAGAACTTTAATATCTTATGTTTAAGAAGTTTACACACCAGTCCCATGTGTGATTTGTTGTGTAACCTCTAGTTGCATAAATTTATTCAAGATTATTGTAGAAAGTAGTCATAACAATGCGATTTTAGTCTTGTGAGTTATAGTGTTTTACTTGTTCCATTTAAAATGAATTTGATTTATTATAAAATTAAACAATTCTTCTATTTTGATTTTGCAATGAAGTGTGATGTTTAGTTATTACTATTAAATAATCTCTCTCTCCACAAATAAATACCTTTCTACCATGAAAAGTCGATGAACTACTCCTTTAAAACCTGGACATCAATTTTTTGGTGGCAAGTATGGCTGTTGCTTCTTTAACTTGAGTAGAAGTGAGTGGATACTCAACTTCTATAGCTCTCAAGAAAATCGTGATAATTGACAATTTCTTGACTTTAATCAAAATTGACCTTGGTTCTTTTTGTTGAGTAGTATGAATGCTCCTAAGCCAAGCCAATAGTGAAGAGCGAGGAATATTAAATTGCATAGCTACTTTTCGCTTAGACATGCCATGTACTTCTACATCTCTCATGGCCTTCTTTATTTCGTTCTTTGTTCAGCCATATGTATGCTTGTTTTGAGAGGTAAGTATGGACTTAGTTCATCTTCTTGCATGTTAGTCTCTTAAGGTGGATTGTCATAGTTTTTACTATGACTCACCCTTTACTTTGGACGTTGACTGTTGTTACCTACTGTACTATGTTGATAAGCCCTAGGTGTAGAAGAAACAGGCCCGCTTAGTGCACTTGGATATCTAGTGATGGTCCGGCCGGGTGTCATTAGGTATTTGCAAGAAACTCTGGGCGAAGCTAGCACTTCCATTAGAAAACTCTTACCTTGGTTTTCCGTGTCCCGGTTGGATTAATGGCTAGTTCCGGTGAGTTCGGCATGTCGGATATGCTTAGAAATACCCCAGGTTTGACAGGTTAGGGTTTAGGGGTCGATGGATAACTCACCAAGTATGTTCCCTTTGGGAATGAGATTCAGTGCCCACTTATGTAAACAGGAAAACAGGGGGGGGGCCTCTGTCACATAAATAAGGTAGTATATAGGAGTGAGGGTTCCTGGGTTCATGACTGAGCTCGTTACTCTTCTCCCGGTGCAAGCTCTAGCTTGTGTCGTCAAGGCACAACCCTCTGTTGTGCCGCCCTAACTTCCAGATGCCAGGGGTACGTCCCACCTTCGGGGTAGCTTACCCTTAACGTTGGCGAATCCATGCCTGGGAGGTCTTGTCGGAATGCACGTTCCAAGAGGCAGAGGTTGAGGCTTGTCTCCAGCCTCCTCCTCCACGTCAAGCTAGGTGTAGCACTCACGGCCAAGCAAGGCACATCGTGTCCTTGTCCAACTGTGGGCGTGGGATCTTGTTTGACAGGTTCATGTTACTGGTTCCTGAGGGTTCATTGAGGGGTTCTAGAGTTGGCATTTAGGAGCCACGTTTGTGGCACTTGGTGCAACTCTTGAATCTAAGGGCTATGGCATGATAGCCCACATCGGAAGGCAGTGTCACATGGAGATGTGACACTGGGCTAAACGTCACATGGTACAACGCCGAGGCACGCCCTTTGGGGTTATGTCATGGGCTTGTCGCCAAGGGGTTGGATACTTAGCAAATAGACATGCTTGTGCTTGCACTAGGGTGCTAAGCCTTGGGCATCCGCTCAAGGGAGGTTAGGTCTCATAACTAGGTGTGCTTTGGCACACTTGGCTAGGGGAGTGTTCTCCTTGGAATTCAAGGGTTGAACAACCTAAGCTGTTAGCAGGAGCCCTTTCGTGAGGCACTCGCAAGGTCATGTGCTTAGGGTTATCCCAAACCTAGCCTTAGGGAGTTTGCTTAGCAGAACACTCGTGTCGCCTACGGCGCACACTCGTGTCCTCACTAAGTACTAGCCCTAGGTCTAGGGTATAACTTGGCCACTCAAACCCTTAGGGGTTAGTCGTGGTTCAGGGTACCCCTTGTCGCCCTAAAGGGGTACTCCCGGATGAGGGTGATTCCTCAAGGGGTAAGTGACGATGCCTTAGCTCTGTCCAGGGGTATGTGTGGAACACACGTCTCCTTGATGGGGGTTAGGGCATGAGCCTGTCTAGGTCTTCTAGGGCAAGACCCTAAGTCAACTAGGGTTATCCCTCAAGGGTTTTGGGGGTAGACACTCTAGGGAGACTTAGGCTAAACCCTAAGTCAACTAGGGTTATCCCCAAGGGTTCTGGGGGCAGACATTCTAGGGAGACTTAGGCTAAACCCTAAGTCTCTTGTCCACTTGGGCATTAGAGTCTAACCCTAGGGGTCGTTGGGGTTGTTCTGGGAAACTTAGCGTTGCTCACACAGGGTGATGACGCCGAATGGCCATCTGGCAGCCACGTGTTGCCACGTGTTGGCCCTTTGGGTTAAAACTCTGACATGAATGGATTTCCAAATCTACAAGCTTCTTTATAACTTGTTCATTTTGGAAGTTGTTTATGTTCTGAACAAATTTTTGCTGTTAATAAGTTGCCTCACTTGTTCGACTGCAAATTGCCACTCATTTTTTATAAATAATAAAGTATTTAACTTAAATATTATATATTAAATAAGTAAGTGTTTATTGTTATAACTAATCCTTTGTGTATTAATGACATGCCTTTGGTTTCTCTCAAGAAATCATCATAAAGAATGAACTTCCATTGAAGAGAAAACTTTATAATAATTTCCCTTTTGAATGGATTTATACGCAACCCTTTATGAGAATAATGTATCCTAAATATGATGTTTGATTATGACAAAAACATACTTGGGCTTTTTCAATTTGAATTCATACTTTCATAATTAAATGAATATACAAAATCATTTTCTTGAGATGATTTTTTTAAGACCCTTAGTATAAACTAAGGTGTCATCAAGTATCGTATGCAAAAATTTATTTTATTCATTATGCATTAAAATGTGGTAACAATAAAGAAAAATTAAAGGCATAACATAAAATCATAGAAACTACAATAATTTAAGTTATTTGAAAAGTATCCTAAAGCAAAATTCAATTTTATAAATCACTTATTTAATTTATCCTATGTGTTAGCAAGAGATAATTATCATACTCAATAATAATTTATTGGTTAATAATCCATTGTGAATTATTTATATTTTTTAATAAATGTGGCTCTAATGCTTAAGGATTAAAAGAATGTCGTACTACTTTTTTGTTTAACAACTCTTACACACATTTTTGCATAATGACCAACTTCTTTAAAGATTTTATTAAATAATATTTTGAAAGGTAAAACATTCTTTATCAAATTCAATGTTGTATTTAAATTAATAGTAAAGGTGACATTGTAAAAAAAATATCTTGATATTATTATAACTAAAATTCTCACTCATCAAATTTTTTGGGATAAAGGAAATGATTATTGAAACCTTTAGCTCCCTTATGCATTACACTCAACAAAAATGTTCGAGAACATTGTTTGCGAAAGATTTCATAAAAAATAAAAAGTGGATACCTAAAAGTATGAACTCTCAAGGTTCAAATTAATAATTTGCTTTACATAAATTCAATTAAGTATACCCAAGTATAATATTAAAAATCTAACATAAAACACATAAAATTGTAATTTTTTTTCAAAAACAAAGGTACTTGAGCCAATATTAATTAACAACACAAGTATACACATCTTTATATAACAGTAAAAAGTTGCCAATAATGCACAACAATTGAACATGTCCGAAATTAAATAAATACTAAAATTGTATTAAGAATAGTTACATGAGTGTTATGAATAAACTTTGTAATGTAAGTGAATATAATTGTCTTTGGGGTATTTGTGAAACTTGTGAAACTAGATAATAAAAGTTAATCCCGACACTATTGGTATTGTTCAATAAGATCATAAATCATTGTGTTCACCAAAGTATGGCAAGGCATCACAAGAACAAAAAATGACAAATCTGGAAATAAAAAAATCTACACAGTACTTTAGCAAAGGACGACAATAACAATCCGACTCAAACTAGACCCTAGTTCTTACACTCGGTAGATTTCTTCATCTCCTATAGCTTTGCTTTTGGGCTGCAAGCATGTTCTGGCAATCTGCAACAGAATAGCTAGTCGCATCCTCTGCATATGCTTCCATTCATTCGGCATGCTCACAAGAAAGCGTTCTTGAAACGTAGCTATGTCAACTTCCTCACTTGCAACTAGTGCTTTCCGCATGGCCACTTTGAAATCTTCTAATTCAAGCTAGAAATTTCCTTTGAGGAGAAGATGCTAGGACATGCCATTTCAGAAAAGCACCAAGACAACATAATTGCAAAACCCTTCCGCCCCTTTTTGCCTGTTTTAGAATATTTACACAAGACTTCAGACATAGTGGCATCTGTGATGGAAAAGCTGATGGTATATATTGTAAAAATGAAAATGTATTTGTGATAGACTTTTATAGTCAAAATGATACTATGATTTTCCACTTATAACTACAATGAATAATTTGTGAACATAATGATGTGTTCTACTGTTGAGATTCATTGTGGTTTTTTTAGCTATCGTCAACAAGGAAAAACTTGAGAACCCATCTTTGTTACTTGTAACTTGCACTCGTCTTGTGCACTTTGCTTTGGACCAACAATGAGCAATGGAATGGCTTGTGGCAAATTCATACTCATCGTCATCACATAGGCTAAGTTCCTTTATCTTTGCTATTTTCCGCCTTCGCACAATGTTAACAACCACCACAAATCTATGGCCACATAACTCTACCACGTCATCCACTTCAATCGGGATAAAACCATCCTTTGTACTCATACATAAAATGAATTGCTCCACTTGAGACCATTTCTACTTCATATTTTGTTGTCTAGCAGATTCTACTAGCACCACTTTCCCATCAATAGAATGCTTTTCTAACCACTTCACATCTAAGGTCGACCGTTCCACATTACTACATGTTACTAACCCCAACCTGGCTCCTACTCTATACATCACCAGCTTGTACCCAAACAAGATTCTTACAAGCCCCAATTGAAGACCCTCTAGAAATTTGGTGACAACAACTTTCAAGGCTATTTAAAAACCCCTCTTTGCCAAGGCATCATCATTATATGGGACTACACAAATTTTTTAAAGAATCTCCTCAATACGCAATATGCAAGTTGCATCATATGCTACTTGTCCAGAAGAATCTGTATGTTCGTTGCTTCATGTATCATCGGTCGAGATGTCCGTGGATGATAGTGATACCAGGTATTAACATATGATCAATATGTTGAGTGGGTGGTTCAAAAGTGCAATGTAGTCAAAATATTGTTTGATGTTCATAATATTTTGATGATGCTAGTTATAAGTAACATTAGGTGGAATAGTTTATTCAGTTCAAGCCACTTAACTTGGACAAATAGAACTTGAAACCTTAGTTGGTTATAAACGCACACTCTGTATTCAAGTTAGCTAGCTTGACTAACTTGATTGTTGTCTCATGTGGGATCGTGAAAAGTTGATAGAATGATAGCTTATGGCAATAAAGAGATTTAATACTACATCTCTATCAATGCAGTGGTAATGGCATGATCTATTAGAAATAAAATATTAGAAACATACATTTGCATTTTCAGTTTATTGAGTAATGAAGGACTTGAATAATGAAGGTGTTCGGCACACACTTATGCATTTCAATGTTAATTCGTTAAGCTTAAAATCTGTAATGTTGTTTGCACTATAAAGATAAGCTCTTGAATAAGGGTGATTCCTTGGTTAACAGGAAAATCAATTAAGATTCTCCACTTTGCTTATCATCTAAAGGAACTTGTTAAGTTTGATAAGCTATGTTTGGAAGGCTCGATGAACCAAAAATGGTCAAATATTCATTTTGGAGGTTTTGATGCATGTACCTCTTTAGAGAAGTTGATATCCAGTGGGATTTAAAAGTCAATGTTGATTTTTGGTATCGACTTCATCTTGAATTGAATATGATTATTCTAAAACGTCTTTTTTTTTACTCTGCATCATGGTTGTAAATGTGGGCACTTAAAGAACATACCAAATATGTATCTTCAATCCTCTGGAATGTAAAAAAGTGGAACTCTTCTTGACTCAAGGTTTGATGGTGTTCCTTGATTCTGGTGCAGTATCCTTAAATAAATGGCTAAATTAGCTCAAGAAGATAGCATCCCTTCTTGATAATCGTGATCCAAAATCTCAAGCGTATGGTTCAAAAATATGAAGTTTTTATCACCTCATTTGTCAAGATATTTATACTCTAGACTTTAAAAGTATTTGTGATAGTCTTTCTAAGATTTAATATAAATGGCTTAGCAAAGTATAGTTTAATATTTATTAAATATTGAGATTGCTCAATATTGAAACTTTGGTTATGATCATATGGGGTAGCCATTTTTATGAGATAGAAAGATTCAAAAGGAAGGATTTGACTCTAACACTTTAGTGAGGCAGTACCTTAGTGTTGTAGCTTGAAATGTGAACTTCAAATTAGTTGAGAATTAAAAAAAAGTTCTCAATACATTGCTTAGGGAATAATGTAGTACCTTATGGGATTGTTAGGTGTCCAAAATAAGTGACGTATCTTAGTTCAATGCATTGAACTATATATCTTACTCATGTTTGAAGAGTTTAACTAATATATGAGATATAGCTGAAACATGAAATTAATATAACACTTTAGTATTATAATAACATTAATGTGGAGGTTGATATCTTACTAAATCAATTAGATGAATTAAACGTTGATTCATGATTCCTTTAGTCCCTGAACAACATCTCGAAATATTGAAAATAACATTATGTTTTGTATCAACTAAGTCCAATATCCACATTACAGTTCTTACATTTTAATAAATTAATACTATTATAAAGTCATGTCCATTAATGTAACAACTTGTTAATAAACTTGAGATTTGAACATTAAACGATCATTATAAGTTCGAGAATATCATTATCAAAATTGCAAAACTAGAATAAGGATTGGACTAAAAGAGCTTGTCTTGCTAAAATTAATAGAGAGGTTATACTTCATAACTTTGAAGGAAATGTTTACATAATTAGTTTGAGAGTGGGAAATATATATAATGTTACAAATGCATGCAGTATTATGAGTTCATGGAGACTCTTATCATGAGAACTCACTTTGAAATTCGGTATTTTGAACTCACTTAAATAAAGAGTTAGGAATTATTAAATAAACCTAGTTGTTGTGCTCTTTAGAGAATAAGTACAAAAAGAACAAGTCAATTAAGACATGTGATATCTATAGATCACCAGTTGAGGCACTAGATATAGATTTAGTTTCCTAGTTTCCACATTAGTTTGATAAAGAAAGGCATGTTAGCTTATCTGCTCCTTGAACTAGTCGGTGTTATGAAAGAGTATAAAGTTGGTTACGAAAGACAAATGGTAATGTTATGACACTTGGTTGACCTGAATTTAATTCCCATCGGGAATGAATTTATGTCAATGACACATCAAATGGATAGGCTAATTTCATATTGATGGAACATTGTTGTATACATGTGCCATATGCCTCTAGGATCACCTTTGGCCATATTGACATGTTTACAAAGAACAGAGTTTTGATAATAGTATTCTTATATCGGAAAAGAGCTTGACTCCGATAAATGTTTCATACCTAGTCTGGCGTAGCTATACACTAATGAAGGATAGGTAAAGTAGCAAACCCTTACACAAGGGGTAATGAAAAACACTGAGGGAGGTAGAAATGTGAGGCTATAATACTGTAACATGGGGGAATGTGGAACCATTGGAAAATCAAAGAAACATGAAGATGTAACAGTTGGATTAAACATTTAAGATGGATTCAAATTGCTTGTTATGCGCTTGACAATAGGGTCATTAAGTGTGTTTAAAAGTTAAGAAATAAGGCAAGGCTTTATTTCTTGTTAACTTAGGGGCCGGCATTGAACATTAACTAGAAGCCTTTAATATGAAGTACTTGATTTTGTGTAACACAAGGGGGGTAATAAAATTTATATGAACTTTTTTGTTGACTCTGCATAGAATGATATGTTAGTTTTGGTTAATTTTGGTTAATTTTCTTTAATATTATTTAGTCTTGGAGTTGGACGTCAATGAAAACGTTGACATTTTTAAAGGTAGGGAGTGTGTCATAGTTTTACTATGACTCGACCCTTTACTTTGAAGATTGATTGTTGTTAACTACTGGATTATGTGATAAGCCCTAAGTGTAGAAGAAATAGGCCCGCTTAATGCACTTAAGTATTTAATGATGGACTGACTAAATGTCATTAGGTATTTACAAAGACCTCTAGGCGAAGTTAACACTTCCATCTAAAAAACTCTCCTCAATTTTGTCAAAGTTTTTACCTGGTGCCACAAAGGCGGCTTGCCAGATGCCAACCTTAGAATCCCCTCTCTGGAAACCGCATGAAATCTAGTAAAGTAACCCATATTAGGAACCCAACCCCTAGGAACTTAAGCCCCTAGCTGATCAAGTCCACGAACGAGGCTCACCTTTTGAATTAGGATATGCGGGCTAGCCGAGCTGTAAGTGTCGTTCCTAACTTGGCGTGGTTGAGGCGGCCGGAACAAGGCCTCAACCACTAGTTCTGCGGAACGTGGACTTGGGCAATGCCTTTGAGCTTGTGAGTAGGTTTTCGGCCGATGAAATTTGACTAACTCCTTGGAAGTAATGTACCCATGTCACAAAGGCGAGATCCTGCCAACGATAAGGATAATCTAACCCAAAGGTGGGACGTACCCCTATCATGTGGAAGTTTAGGCAGCATAATAGAGGGTTGCGCCTTGATGACACAGTCTTAGCTTGCACCGATAGGAGGTTAACAAGCTCTCTTTTGAACCTAGGAAGCCTCAGTACATATACTTTACTTTATTTATGTGACGGAGCCCCTCCCCCCCCCTCCCCCTTTTTTTTCCTAAGTGAGTAAGTGGGTTGGCACGGAAATGCCAACCCTTAATGAAATGAGATGCCTAACCCTAACCATAAACCTAACCCCTAGGGGGGTATTAGGGCGTGGGGTTAGGTCAACCCTAGGGGTGTCCCTAACCCTCTTTTGACAAGCTATATTGGAAAAACCTAACGTCAAACCGAGGGAGAGTTTTCTAAAAGGTAAGTTCTAGCTTTGCCTAGAGTTTCCTACAAATACCTAATGACACCTGACCGGACCATCACTAGATATCCAAGTGCACTAAACGAGCATGTTTCTTACTACATCTAGGGTTTGTCACACAACTTGGTAAGTAACAACAATCAAACCTCAAAGTAAAAGGTCGAGTCAAAGTAAAAACTATGACAAATTTGACGTCTTATAGAGGTTGTACTCCTAGATGAGCATGATTCTTCAAGGGCTAAATGATGATGCCTTAACTCTGTCACATGGGTATGGTTATCCTTTAGGGTTTGGGGATAACCATTCTAGGGGACTTAGGGTAGGACTTTGAGTCATTTGCCTAATTAAGTATTTAAGTTAGACTCTTGGGATCATCTTGAAAGATTTAACATTGCTCACACAAGGTTTTGATGCCGAATGGCCACTTGGCAGCCACGTGTTGGCCCTTCAGGTAAAAATTCTAACATCAACACTATAAATTACTTCCTAAGTTATATTCTTAAAATGCGTAAAAACTCATTTCACACTTCTCGTCAAAATGTGGTGTTCACTCTCATGTCAAAATATCCCCCTTTGTTTGAAGTCAAAGCTACACATTTGAACATAAGTCTTTCCCTATTTTGAACATAAGTCTTTCCCCATTTGAACACTATTATCAAAACTGACATGAATCCTGACATATGTCAAAACTTAACAAATAGTGTCATATATCCCCCTTTGTTCGAAGTCAAAGTTGCATAGTTAAACATAAGTCTTTCCCCATTTGAACACTATTATCAAAAGTAACATGAACTTGACCTATGTCAAAACTTAACAAACAGTATCATGCTCTGCTCCTTGACCATGTCTCACCCAAATTCATAAATCTTTAAAAAAGAGAAAATTTTCAAAAATGTGTAAACTTAAAATATCACATGGTCCATTAGCTTGAGGGTAATAACTTGTTAATTGCCATTTATGTCTTGTGGAAGTGTAAGGTAAAATATAAACAATGACGCATGTTATTAATTTACGAGTTAATAAATGAGAAGATTCTCAAATGAGAATATGTTATACTAACCTTTGCATGTAACCTGATAGTTGCTTTCTAAGTGTTACCTTAATATTAAATTTCATACCCACGGCTTAAGACCAAAGCTTCATGCATTCGACTTCTCAAATGACCACAATTGACTTCAATACCAAATGTTAAAGTTTAACCCAAATGGCTGACATGTGGAAACACATGGCTATAAAGTAGTCATTTGGTGTCAAGATAACTTTAACGACCCTGAAGGTCAAGCTTAAATGCCCAAGTAAGCAAGAAATTTAGGGTCTTGCCCTTAAGTCTCCCTAGAGTGTCTACTTTCTAAATCTGAACCTTTGTCATAGTTTTTATTATAAGTCGACCCTTTACTTTAAAGGTTGATAATTGTTACCTACTGGATTATATTATAAGCCTTAGTGTGTAGAAGAAACATGCTGCTTAATGCACTTGGGTATCTCCTGACCAGGTGTCATTAGGTATTCGCAAAAAAAATTGAGCAAAGCTAGCATTTCCATTTAGAAAATTCTCTCTCAATTTTAATGTCCCAGTTAGGCTTTTCGAATAATAATCTCATATTAAAGAACGAAAAAACAAAATACAAAGATACGAGAATATTTTGTATGCAAAACTTATATGCTATCTAGAATATTCATAGAATATCCCATATACCTTGGAGTCTTGGACTTGAAAGCTCAAGCTTGCAGATGCCCAGTTTTGTCATGCTTCATACCTTTACCGATCTTGTCAACTTTAGGATACTGTTGCATGCCGGTCCACGAACCAGTCCACATACAAAAAAAACCCAGATGAAACAACCAAAAGAACCTGCCCCCTCTATATACAAAGTAGCCACGAAAGAAACCTTTTGGGACTTGTATACTACATAATGTCAAGCCACGATCCAAGAACAAGGAAGAGAGTAGGATTCCAAGAACAAAGAAAAGAGCAGGATTCTAAGAACAAGGAAGCTTGACTCAGGAGTAGGACAAGAACTGGAGCATGACAGGAACTAGGAACTCAAGAGCAGAACAAGGAGTAGGATAGGAACTGGAATAGAACAGGAACTGGAATAGGACAGGAGCAGGATAGGAACTAGGAACAAGACAAGGAAAGAACAGGAAGTAAGGAACAAAATAAGAACAAGACAAGTCAAGATTGATCCTACAAAGATTAGTGTTGATAGTAACTAATTGTACAACAATTAGGTCGGAGCTTTTATGCTCACAACTCCAAGACTTAATCTGGTCATGAGCCTAATCTAGTCATGAGCTAAAAATGGTGACCCTTATCCTGTAGGCATATCCTATATCCCTTATCTTGTATCCTGTATCCGGAATCCTGCATCCTGTATCGGGTCGTGACACATAAAGCAGCATATTCCATCAGCATATTCTCAATAGCATATCCCAAGAATATCCCTTAAGAATATTCATCCAACTCCAAAGAATCTTCAAGATGGTGAAAACATGTGAAAGTTATCACTAAGAAGGATGAGACTAACTTACACCATCACACCAAGAAAGTACTGGCAAATGCCTAACCCACACCCACCAACATTATACACAACCCCAAGAAGCCCACAAGTCCTTCCTCCACAGAGCATTGAGAGGTGCCTAACCCACACCAACCAACACCCCTTCAAAACCTGTCACCACCTGTGCTATCGAAAATGTGAACAACTTGTAAGAGCCAAGCCAATGGATGAATCATCTGGCACACCAAACCACACCCAAACGTGCCACAGTAGCACCAGAAAGTGTCTAACCCACACGAACTAGCACCAGTAGCAGTAGAAAACAAAATCAAAAAAAAAAACTGCCAAGCAAACTCAATCATCTTGTGTAAACCAACAAACTAGCAACACAGCCGCTTATCCCAACCTATAGAACCCACCTTATTATTTGCTAAGTTCATCACCCCATGTTGAATGATACACTCAATCAAAACCCATAGCTGGTGATCGCTCATCTAATAAATGAGTTAGAATGAGTCAATACCGGGTTTCAGTGGCCCCTTCATCGAGAAAACTCATTGTTGAGCGCATCCCCCCATTAGAAGGACTTACCCACAGTGCACAACTAGCAAAGGATTAAGACAACGGGGGAGGAAGATCCAGCAGGCAAGAAAGCGGAACAAAAAGAGCCCACACAGCAGAAAAACCGAAAAACATGCCTTAACCACTGAAAAGACTGTTTCAGAACGTAAACATATTCAAAGTCACCACACGTCCAGCTTAGGCAACGACCATACATCTTTACACCCTCAATCCCAAACCGAACTTTTGAAACATCATCATTCACGAGAGACCAAACTCCCCCCGCAAATGCCCAAAGGGGGAAAATGCGGTTGTCCATCAAACTGATTGGACTTCATTGTTCCTAGAGAAGAATAAACAAAAATCAGCCCATGTCTAGCACCTACTAAGCCTATAGAACAACATTAAAGCATCAGAAGTACCACCAAACCATTGAAACATCCGCAATACTTCAAGCAACATGCCCCCACACATGCCCGAAGGAGGGAAACACGGATACCTCACAAACTTAAGGTATTTGCTGCTTCTGGGGAAAGAGAAACCAAAATTGCGTCCATGTCTAGCACATACAGTCTCTATTCATCACCTTTAGAGCATCAAACGTATTGCCAGACCTCAGAAATAGCCTTAACACCTCGAACAAATGTTCCCCCACAAATGCCCGAGGAGGGAAATGTTGTGGTACCCAAACACAACATATATACTTCAGACAAATGCCCCAACACATGCCCGAAGGAGGTAAATGCAGCAATAAGGAAAAGGGTCTTGGCGACAACGACAAACTACCTTGTAATCATTGCCTTCGAGGACCCACACAAACACAACTCCAATTCATTCGAGAACCCACAGAGTACTACCACGATACTTCCCACACGTGCACATGCAAGATACAACAACAACGAGTACAACCACAAAAGTTCCCACACACGAGTACCCATCGCGCGTGAGATACAGAAGGGGGCACACATACCATGGTGAGAAAATCAGAGTTGTGCTCTTGCAGATTAGTCGGGATCTTAAGATTTAAGCAACTCTCCCTATTGCTACATCTTGTGTCCACTGCCACCGCCAAGTGCCCTCCCCTTTTTTCTGCCCGTCCCTGCCCTTCACTTGTTCACTGTCCTGCCCTACCCCACCTTCCCAAGTTAGGTTTTTGATTGACATAACCCTATGGTTGCCCTAATCTCCCCCTCATGTAGGGTTTAGGGGTAGGAGTTAGGTTAAGTTAAAACTCATCTCGTTTAACTAAGGGGTTGGCATAAATGCCAACCTACACATATAAGAAAAAAGGGGGGCGGGGGCGGTGGGCTCCATCACATAAATAAGGTAGTGAATATGTAGGAGAGTTCCTAAATTCTTAACAAGAGCTCGTTATTCTTCTACCGATGCAAGATGTAGCTCATTATTCCTCTATTGTGCCACCTCAACTTTTAAACAATAAGGGTACGTCCCACCTTCGAGGTAACCTACCCTTAACGTTGGCGAACCAATGCCTAGAAGGTTTTGTCGGATTGCACGTTTTAAGAGATTGAGGTTGAGGCTTGTCTCTAGCCTCCTCCTCCACACCAAGCTAAGAGCAAAACTCACAACTAAGCAAGGCACATTCATGTCCTTGTCCAACTATGCTCATGGGATCTTGGTTAACAGGGTTTTTCTTACTGAGTTCCTGAGGGATAATAAAGGGGTTCTAGAGTTAACATTTAAAAGCCAGATTCATGGCACCTAGTGTAACTCTTGAATCTAAGGGGCTATGGCATGATAGCCCATATCTGGAAATAATGTCACATAAAAATGTGACACTAAACTAGATGGCACACAGTACAATGCCTAAGGCACACCTTTTAGGGTTGTCTTATGGGTTAAATGCTAAGGGATTGGATACTCTAGTAAGCAGGCGTACTTGTGCTCACATTAAGGTGTTAAGCCTTAGGCATTGGCTCAAGGGAGGTTAGGTCTCATACATACTTGGCTAGGGGGTGTTCTCATTGGGATCCAAGGGTTAAACAATTTAAGCTCATTAGCATGAGCCCTTTTGTGAGGCACTTGTGGAGTTGTGTACTCAAGGTTATCCAAACCTAACCAAGGGGAGTTTGCTTAGTAAAACACTCGTGTTCCCTTATAGTGCACACTCATGTCCTCACTAAGTACTAGCCTGAGGACTAAGGTTTAACTTGACCACTCAAACCCTTAAGGGTTAGTTGTGGTTCAGGGCACGCCTTGTCACCCTAAAGGGGTTGTACTCCCCGATGAGGATGATTTCTCAAGGGGTAAGTCATAATGCCTTGGCTCTGTCATGAGGGTATGTACTAAGCATGTCTCATTAGCGGGGTTGGGGGCATAGGTCTTTTGGGCAAGGATTCTAAAGTCCAGCTAGAATATCCTCTAAGGTTCGAAGGATAGTCATTCTAGAGGACTTAGGGTAGGACCCTAAGTCTTATGCTTATTTGGGCATTTGAGTTAAGCTCTAGGGGTTGTATTGGAAGATTTGGCATTGCTCACACAGGGAATTGATGGCCACTTGGCTGCCACATGTTAACCCTCTAGGTTAAAACTTTGATAATAACCCTAGCAAACCTAAACAATCTCATGAGACATGTGCTCCCACATATACCCCATGATAGAGGCTAACGCATTATCCCATACACCTAGAGGATTCACCCTCACCAAAGTGTACAACCTCTACAAAATTACGAGGGGTAACCTAATCCACATCTAACTCCTAAGTGTTATCTAGAGTTAGTCTAGAGGTAGACATGTGTTCTATTAAGCAAATCCCTAAGGTTAAATTTGAACAACTCTGAATTTGTGACCACACAAGTGCTTCACAAAAGGGGCCTACTAACAAGCTTAGGTAGTTCAACTGCCTAACAAGTTTATACACCCCCAAGATGAACACCCATAGCCAAGTGTGCTGAAAGGCACACCTAGTTATGAGAGCTAACCTCACTTGAGCAAATGCCCAAGGCTTAACACTCTTATTCAAACACAAGCATATTTGCTTGTCAGAATCAACAACCCCTTAACATTGAACCATGACTTGACCTTGGGGGTCATACCCTAGGTGTTTATCAAAGCATTTACTAGTGTCACTTATGCAACTTGTCAAATGTTAACTTTAGAATCCCTCACTATGAACCCTTAAAAAACATGTAAAGAGAACTCACCTCATGTTCACAATTGAATAAGGACACAAGCAATGCTCACATTATGAGTTGAGATGTATGTCTTATTTGGCTATAAGTGTCATTTCTAACTTGACATGAGGGAGAAGGTTGGAGAAAGGCCTCAACCTCGAACATGTATTTAAATAAGACTTTTTGTGCGAATGAGTTATCAAATAGAAGAAGTTAACTAACTCTCTAAATGTGTTGTACGATGATATAACAATGTAAATTCATCAATAATAAGGGTAGGCTAACCCTTGGGGTGTGACATATAGTAAAAAGTTTGGGTGATACAATAGGTGTAGCGTTGATGACAAGTTAGACTTTTGTCAATGGGGAAGGAAAAAACCAAGAATTTCTTAGTCTTTGGCATGCTTGCCCGTACAACTATTCTACTGTTCAAATAAATAATTATTCATTCGCACAACTGATTAGTTAGAATTTAAATTATGCATGTTCATTGCTAAAGTAGATTTAAACAATTCATTATATTAAATATTAAATTAAATTACTAATTTAATTTTTAATTTATGAACCAAGTTCATTTTGATGCCGCGTTTACAATGAGAGCTACATTTTAAACGATATTTATTATTAAATGATACTAAAATAAGCTGGCAATTAATATAACATTAGGGGTAGATTGTACTACATCTTTTCAATATATTATTTTTATGACTGAAATGTAATTTTAATCATAATTATTTTGTAATGCATAATCGTAGTAAATTATAATATTTTTATTTTTTTAAATAACAATATTTAAAATTAAAATATAATAATAATATTTTTGGCATTAACTGTTGTAAACACCATCTTTAATATCGTAAATAAAAAAATCTCCACTTCACTGATATTTGAGATTTATATTCTGATATATTCCAAGTGTGTGTGTGTGTGTGGGATATCAGCAGAATGATTCTTTGAGCCTTTTGATCATATATAGCGGAATATATCTTAATAAATTATTATATGCAATACTCTCGTTGCGTCATATTCTTGCTATTTTTTAAACAAAGTATAAGAAAAGTTATAGGGCATACGACGTATAATTAAAGAAATGTTAAATGTGATCGTGCATATATTTTAAATAACTATTGATATTCTCATGCATATACATTATATTATATTTTATAAAATTTAAATTAGTTTTATGTGGGAGTGTTTGGTGAGAACAGAAGATTCACACTAATTAAATTCGTATAGTTTAATATAATGCAAAAAGAAAACTCACTTCATTAACAATGTCACATGTAGTGTTTATAGATATGTATGTTGCAAAACAAAGATTGATTAAGACAGCGAAGATTCCAGTTTTGACATATAACGTCCCATGTGTGAGAATATTCTAACAAGTACACGCACACACACAACATACATATGCATTTGTGTACACGTATATGGTATGTATAACTTCACATATAAGACCACTTTGCATATTATACTCAATATATATGTTTGCACTAATAAAGATAGATACACACTTAGATATGAAGCTGGTTGATAATCACACATAAAGTGTATATTTCATTTTTCATTTATAAAATATAAATATATATATATATATATATATATATAGAGAGAGAGAGAGAGAGAGAGAGAGAGAGAAGAGAGAGAGAGAGAGAGAGACACACACACACACACAAACAAGACTGATTGTGACGTGGGAGATTCGACATTAAAAGTCATGTTGAATAGCGTGTGGATGTGTGTGTGTCTCTACGCAGGTCTTATATGTTATTTATAATATATATACTCTCCGCTTTCCTCTCTCTCTCTCTCTCTCTCTCTCTCTCTCTCTCTCACACACACACACACACACACACAGTAGCGTGGCTGTCACGCCTGTGGACGTGTAAATGCTTATTATGTTCTTGGGAACTGAAAAAGGAAGCACTTGTGATAGTCTACCCTCCTAAATATTCAATACATTGTTGTCGCCTTATATGTTTGCCCTTATCCATTCACCCTTATTATTTTAACCTTTTCAACCTTTTCTCAAGAAGCATATTTGACTACATCATCCTGCACCTATATGTGCGTGTGCATGTGTGTATGTGTTCATCCATATCTTCTTATACATACACTTATATACAAATAACATATAATAGAGATGTGTATACACACATACACATACACACGCACATTTTATATAGAAAGATGGCGCTGTCTTCTGGATAAGGAACAGCATGTTGTGTTTGGATATATAGAACATTTAGTTTTAACTTACTAATGTTATCTCATTTCTTATATATATATATATATATATGTGTGTGTGTGTGTGTGTGTGTGTGTGTGTGTGTGTGTGTCTTATATATATATATATATATAAGGGTAGGTATCTAGAGAATGAAAAGAAACACATAGAAAAACTTAAGCAAGTTAGTTGAAATGTCATTCTGTCAATTTACACATGTACTCAGTTTATACATCTATTACTATTATATATTATTTATTTAATATGTATGAAATACATGTTCTTTGTTTTATACGTATTGAAATTGCGTATGCATACAATATACATGATATTAATTATCTATTTATAGACACCGTATATGTAATGTGTATACAATAAATAGATGTTTGATTGGATAAAGTTTATATGTTTTATTATCAATATAATAATATTTTTTCTTTAAATGTTATTATTATTGATTATACATGGTCCAATAGCGAATAAGGTGGGTTATTATTTATAATATAATAATAATTTTCTAGTGTAAATGAATTATATGACACAAAATGGACAAAGTGCTGAATACAATAAACAAAAGAGAACAGGAATGGGATCTGAGAGAGAGTGAGAGAATCAAAGGGTCAGAAACAATTGAAAAGGGCAAAAGGGTAGCAGAACTGTACATTATATATATATATATATATATATGTAGAAAAAAATCCCATGCCCACCACTAGGCACCACATACAGGGAATCACAATATATTCATGAACCACACGATATATATTTATTCTGTAATTCACATACACACACGCACACACACACACACGTATAGATAATATATATCATTATGTCCCCCACGTTTGCAGTTTTGTGCCCTTCATAATGAAGATGATGGGATCCATTCAACTGAAAACTAACACATATGTGATACACACACACACACATATTTCATCTTCACACATATACATACACACGCACACACCAAGGAAGCGTATGATTGCTGCTTAAAACAAGAAAATTCGTGATCAACAGTTATAAAAAAAAAGATAAATAAGAAACAAACAAATCTAGGTCAAATGAGATAATTTTAAACTGTAAATAATACGCTTCTTGACATATATACACACAATATAAATCTTAAGTTTAACTATAAATTAAACTATTTATTAAATATACGAAATATTAAAAAAAGAAGTAAAAAAATGAATACCACCTTATCTACTCACACCTCCATTTTATGTATGTACCTACTTAAAGAGAAAGAATTCGAACCTAACTCCGGATATCGACGGACGAGCGATAGTCGCTATCTTCTTCTGTCCGTAGTCCCCCTAAATCCCCTAAAACCCCCAGTCTCTCTCATAAACCAGCAAAATCACTCTCTCAAATCCCCACTAAACCACAAAACTGGGAAATCATCCTTAAACCCCCTTAAACCACGTTAAACCTCCCCAAAACCCCTTCAAGGCTGAAGATCAAGGCGGGGCTCGAAGCAAAACCCAAGAAGATGAAAGTTCCGCATCTTCGGAAACAGAGGGTCCTTTGGCAGCCACCTCCACTTCCCACTCGGTATGTCCGCCACCATCGTTCTCGGACTGAGATGGCTGGTAATACACACGCAGCTCCCACAGCAGCACACACCAGTGGAGTCCGAGGTCGTAGTGGCTCCAGAAACTCAGTACACATCTCGGCTGGCGGCCTGCTGACCTCCACCCACATGCCGATCCCCACGTGAAGCTCCCACACACGTAACCCATCCTCCGTCCCGTCCGGCTTGGTAAACGGCCTCCGTATACGTCCGATCATCATCAGCCGGCTCTTCCTGTACGATACCAGAGACGGACATGCCAGCAGGTACGGCATCTCGGCCTTTACCTCCGACCAGCTACGGTTCTTCAGGTCGAAACAGACAACACCATACGGAAGCTCAGTAATGCAGTAGTACGTACCGTTGTCCAGCCACACACCTGGGTCACTGCCGAACTTTGCATCTGGTAACGGGCTCGCTGCCGTCTCCCATGAACCCGATGTGGAGTCGTAGACTTCCGTGTATAGATTGTATACATGGGGATTGAGCATCTGCTTTGCTGCCGCCCCGTCCTCACCCGAAACCATAATACGGTATGACTTGCTGCAAAGACATTGTGAGTGTGTGTGTGCATATACCACGCATGTACTCAACTACGTGCAGGAACAAACGCAAGACACATATAATAGTCTGTACTTAGATATATCTTCTACAGTTGAGATGACTTCCAATCGTGCTAGCCATATCACAAGCTCGGAGCCCACCATAAACATACGAACACTTTGTTGTGGCAAACTAGACAGTACACATGACATATATGAACAGATGCATATTTGTGTCTTAAACGCACATGTTCAACACGCTCAAGCATCTCTCTGTTCTCTCTCTCTCTCTTACCTGTGATCGGTGACAATGCTGAGCTTGTGGATGAGACGGACACGCCGCATTGGGGGAAGGTCGCGGAGTGACTTAGCAAACGGGTTGCAAACGAAGAGTGTGGAGCACTCGGCGACCTGATTGGCATAGCAGAGGAGGCTCCCAGAGGCAGATGCAACAGAAACCGGGGAATCGTGATGGGCAGTATGATCCTGGGGACCGGAACAAAGTGCCAGTCGTCGAGCGCAAAGTTGAAGATGCACGAGACACGTCCCTGCGTGCAGAGCAGGAAGCAGGAGCGGTTGGCAGAGATCTCCGACTGGAGGCAGAAGAAGGCCTCGGAGACAATGAATGCGTTCCATCTCTTGCACACGGACCTGAGACGGAACATGCTTGGAAGTGGGAGCCTCGCCAGTACCCTGTCCACGCAGTCCTCGGGAAGCTTGCTCCAGAGCTTTGAATCCATGTCCGACTCAGTATTGTTTCCTTCTTCCTCCTCATTGAGAGGAAGAATCCGACTACTCGATGAAGATCTTTGAAATGGGATCTTCATCTCTTCTTTGCTGTGATTGTTCTTGGCAGAAAATCTGTCACCAAATATGTGAGTTTTATATAGAATGCCATACAGATTTGCGCACGCCCAGACCCACAATGCAGTTTGCATAACAATTCCAGGAATGGAACAAATTATCAATTTTCCATGACCGATTCATGATCTTACCAGGCACTAGTTGAAGAACTCGCCTGGTCCGGATTGAATCTCACTCGTCTGGACAGAAGCAAATGCACAGATTGATCTCAAAATGGAAGGATTCTTACAAAAATTCAGTCTCGAGAACCCCAGATTGAGGTAGGATTGAATCGATAATGGCGGATTGAACTGGAGGAGAGGTGAAATTCACATAAATCTAAGGAAATTTCTACAATTGGGAAGCTGGAAGTCGCGATCATGCGCCAGAAACGATGAACAGGCAGCCAGATTGAGGAGCGCGTCTCAAGAAATCCGGCGACCCCATTCTGACCGCCATAGCCGAAAGCCTTGATGCTCACAGTTGCATAATGCAAGGCAAAATGCTGCGCGGTAACAGGGTAAAAAGAAGCAATATAAAGATAAGATATCACCTAATCAAACGGCGACACGTGTGACCGCAGCACAGAAGTTACCGCGCGGTAAACCGCTGACGTGTCCGATAGAATTTTCAATGGCTTGGATCTGTCTTGTACGGGAAATTGCTAGCCGGACGCGGCGAGGCGATGGAGAAATTCTTTTAACTTTATCCTCCCGGGCAAGAAACCTACTGTGGTCACCGCCAGCTGCCGGTTAACTCTTACCGGGTGATGCCGGTTGCTGTTGTGATTACGTAATTTGTGTAGTACAATCTCCACCGCTAATAAAAAAACTACATTCATGGTGGCCCCGAGCCACGACAAGTAGAAAAAATGCGCCTACATAATTACCTCTTAATACATATATTAATTCTTAATCATGAACAACAGTAATTGGATATACGATTGGGAATTACGATTCGAATATCTACTTTGATATATACAGTATGAATAACTTAATCTTTATGGCTAATGTCGTCATAGTTTTTGATACTTCTAGAGAGCTCTCTTTGAATGTTATTGAGTGGACAATGAGCAAATTTATTGAACGTGGAACCGTGCTGACAATACTTGGTATACTTCACGAGATTCTCACCCCAAGTAAGTAAATAATTCATTATTTAAAACTAAACTAAGTATTAATTCTGCTTTAAAAACCACTTAATTATTTTATGATATTATTATGTTTTCTTTTTTAATTTAATAAATTTAATCTTGCTTACAGTGGGATACAAGTCGAGGGTGGACTTCACATCATTCAATGGCGTGAATATAAAATCTGTTGAGGAAGAAGTAACCAAGTTTGCCAACTATTACAGTTCTAAATCAGAAGTATACTCAAAGATGTGCGAGCAGAAGGAAGTAAGTACTTAAAAAAAATTAATTAATATTTAAATAAATAAATAATTCAACATTAATTCTTATTATTTTAAAAATTTAAAAACTGTTTAGGCAAAGCTTGAAGTAAAGATCATTGCTGGTCACCCATTGAACACAGTAGCAGTGAACGCAGCAAAAACAGCTAAAGCATCGTGGGTGATCCTGGATAGGTGTGTGTGTGTGTGTTTATTACGTATTATATACATACCCACAGACGTATACGTTTCCGCTTTGGAACGTGATATAAATGGTTAACAATTTATTAAATTGTTTTATATATATTAACAAGTTTTTATTTTATTTTTTCAGGAATTTAAAAAGGCATCAAAAGTATATGCTAGACAATTTATCATGCAACCTTGTGTTAATGCAAAAGAATAATGAAGGGAAAATAATTAACCTTTGTGAACCTGTTATGATGAGCCCTGAATTTAAACTGCAAAGATTGGATTCCTTTACCGCACCTAGTTCATCGTCTATATTTTCCAGAAACTTAAGTATATGTAGTACATCGAGTGAAGGTAAACTTACACACACACACACATTAAGCGTGTGTGTGTGTTATACATATATATATACACGTACATTATACAGTATCCCATACGATCGTTGATGAAGAAAATAATGTGTGTTCAATATGCGAGGAGAAATTAATTATTAAAAAAGAGATTAAGGAGTTTAAGCTGGAGGAATTAATGGAAGCAACAAATGGTTTTTTCAAGAGAAAACTTCATAGCGGAAGGAGGTTTTGGACATGTTTTCAAAGGAGTACTTAAAAATGGACAACATGTGGCAGTCAAGAAACACAAGTACGATAGTACACAAGGGATTAAGGAGTTTTTAACGGAGATTAAGGTGCTTAATTACGTGCGACATGAAAATATCGTCAGTTTAATTGGTTACTGCACAGAATTGAGCCAAGCTATTATAGTGTATGAGTTTATCTCTCATGGACCACTTAGTTGGTATCTCTCAGGTATTATAATTTATTAATATAAATATAATTTAGGAAAAATTTCATATATATCCATGAAATTTATCATATTTACATATATCCTCAAAATTTATAACCATGTATATTTAGAATGAAATCGAACAATGTTCAAGTGTTAAAGTATTATTAACTGTTAAATGTTAAAAGATATCGAAGTAGCAAATGTTAAGAAATGGCATATTATATTATATTGTAATATCCATATTTAATGGGTGCTAAATATAGTAAAACACAAATCAAATTTTTATTGATTTTTTAAATATATACTTATCTCTTAATTTTAAAATGCATGAAATTTCAAGGGTTACATGCGTCAATATGATAAATTTCAGAGGTATATATGAAGAAAATTTCAATAATTTATGCGTTAATTAGTGTTATTATATAAATAAGCTAATTATGTTATAATTATTAATAATATAATTCTGATATTTTATTACTAATATTATTAATACACATAAAGGTGAAGAAGTATTACCATGGTTTGCCAGACAACATATTGCAATTGGAGTTGCTAAAGGAATACAGTATCTTTTTAAGGAATCAGTTATACATAGAGATGTAAGGCCTCATAATATTCTTTTACAACATGATTACACACCAAAGGTATGTGTGTGCGTTTAAAACACATACATATAGTGTGTGTGTCTGTACACACACAGCATTACACACACATATATGATTGGAGACTTTGGACTAGCGAAATGGAGTAAAGAGACCCGATGGACACTAAACTAATGGGAGCAACTGGGTAATTACATTTGTTAATAATGTATTAAACGTGTATTTTATTAATTAATGTTTTTATAAAATAATTAAGATATGTAGCTCCGGAATACGTGGAAAGTGGACAAATCAGCCACAAAGCTGACGTGTATTCCTTTGGTGTTGTTCTATTGGAGCTTATTACAGGTCGCAAGGCAATTGACCATTCTTTGCCTGATGAACAAAAATACCTCTTAGAATGGGTGAGATATTAACAATTTTAATTAAATAATTAACTAATTAAATAATAAATACTTATAATTTATATAATATATGACCTTATATATCATAATTGTTATTAAACACCTGTTTAGCATAGTATCTATATCCTCGTATACATAAAGCAAGTTTGTATAGAGTGGTTTCTTGTACTTGTTATTAACACACACACACACACACATGCATACATGTGTGTGTGTATATAGTGTGTGTGTGCTTTGTTTAGGCTCGACCAAAGCTTCAAGTAAGAGAAGTGCATTCGCTGTTGGATCCACGCCTTGGAGATGAATACGATCCATATGAAGTTCAATGTATGATCCACGCTGCTAGTTTTTGCCTCCAAGTAGACCCATCACAACGACTAAACATTAGTCAGGTGTGTAATATGTGTATGTGTGCGCGTGTGTGTATGTTGTGTGGTGTGTGTGTACATCCAATAAAGATACACCCATATGGACAAGCTTGAAACTAATTTATATCTATATGTAGATCTCCAGAATTCTGGAGCATTCTCAAGACAGAGCTACTACTTAATATGCAGACTGTACATATATGACTTGTATATAATGAATAAATTTTTCAATGCTATATTTACTATATTATATGTATGTTGATATATACATACATAAATTAAATCAGTATATGTAATTACTATCTGTTTTATTTAACTTGTCACTTTCTAAAGCAGAATATTATAATATACAGTACCGTAAATATATATTTTAGTAGTTAAATATACTAAAAAAAACTGTTTTACTCGTACCAACGTGTTCTGACTAGCTTCGTCTTTTACACTCCAGCCTGGGCAATACGTCAATTTGTTTGTAATATATGCATACGTATATGCACACACACATATACAATATATACATACTTATATATATATATATATATATGTAGAGGAGAGAGAGAGAGAGAGAGCTGTATCTGCTGTAAGGGACACGAGCTTTAGTGAGTTGTTTGTCTTGGTGAAAATACAAAACCAAAAATGAGAGTATTTAAATAAGTAATTATTCATATTCATCTATTACTCCTTTTGTTAATTTGTTATAATTACAAACCATAAACTGATTGTATGAATACATATATCCAAGTAATAAATTAAAAAATATAATGATTATAAGTATATTAGTATATTATATTAATATACACAATGTTCAATTCCTTGTGTATAATCCTACGTATTTAAACACATTTACATCGTTTGTATTAATAGTGTAACATGTACATGTATGTATGCTGCGCATATAAATATAAATACATATACTACAGTATATTCGTATAAAAAAGGTAGTATGTATATATACGTCTGGTAATATAAAAACATATATTTATTAATGTAGTTAAATATATAACACTGTTTTACTCGTACCAACATATTCTTACTATGCGATTGAATTCCAGCCTCGTCCTTTACAATCCAAACACACTCTCGAACCTGTGCATGCTGAACAATACTTCCATTTATTTGGTAACCTGTCATATATATATATAATACATATATATATATATAATATATATATATTAATATATTATATATATACACACACACCACACACACACACACACACCACACATATATATATATATATGAATGAAATTAATATGTTTTAAGTAGTCACAGGTAGAGGTTGCAACCTTACAAGGAGGTATGTCTATAATACACCACATACATATAGTAACATATGCATAGACAAAACACACACAACACACGTGTCTCTCTCTCTCTCTCTCTCTCTCCTCTCTCTCTCCCTCTCTCTCTCTCTCTCTCTCTCTCTCTCTCTCTTCTCTCTCTCTCTCTCTCTCTCTATATATATATATATATATATATATATATATTATATATATATATATTATATATATATAGTAACCCGGCTGTATTTCTATTTGCTGCAATTGCATTTGCTTTAGCTTTGGCAGCGACTTCAGGAGCCAGCTCTTTCATAACAAATCCTTCTCCACTGCAAGTTGAACATAAACCAGTTCCTTTACATGTTTGACACTCTTCCTGTATATTAAAAAGGAATGTATTATTAAATTAATTTTTTTGAAGTATTTAATTAAATAAAATACATAATAGAACAAAGACATAAGAAAATTAAAAAACATAATTTTATTTTTAAGTACCCTTGTTTTTTCTGCTTTTTGTATCTGTTTTCAACCAAGGCAAATGCAGAGGCTCCAACAATGGATAAAACAACGAATCCTGAGACGGCGTCTTCTAAAGCACCGCAAATAACATATGCTTTCCTTTGTTTACAAGGCTTCATATGTATACGTTGTGTAGAACACAAATGATAAATTTCGACGCTGTATATCAAATAAGCATACACATGTATATATGTATATGCAAATGTGTGTGTGTGTGTCTAATATATATATATATATTATTATTAACTATAAATTTGTATGTATGGTAAACTTAAATTATATATATGACATTTTAAATAGCTATGTGTATGAAAAATGGATAGTACAGTATATATGACTTACAAGATGGTAAACTGTAATACACACGCACACATGCGTGTGTGTGAGTCTCTCTCTCTCTCTCTCTCATTATATATATATTATATATAAATTATAATTATTAACTATAAATTTGTATGTATGGTAAACTTAAATTATAACATATGACATTTATAAATAGCTATGTGTATGAAAATGGATAGTACAGTATATATGACTTACAAGATGGTAAACTGTAATAACACGCACACATGCGTGTGTGTGAGTCTATATATATATTATATATATATATATATATAATATATATATATTATATATATATATATTATATATATATATATAAATTATAATTATTAACTATAAATTTGTATGTATGGTAAACTTAAATTATAATATATGACATTTATAAAGCTATGTGTATGAAAATGGATAGTACAGTATATATGACTTACAAGATGGTAAACTGTAATACACACGCACACACATGTGTGTGTGAGTCTATATAATATATATAATATATATATATATATATATATATAGTTGTAAATACACATACACATACTATATACACATACGTTGTGTCACTTCTTCCTGTCAGCAAATCGGCAGTACCGAAAATGTTAGTGCACAACGCCATAGCCGGAAAACCCTAAAACATTTACTCTGTTTCTTTTTAAATTTATTAAAAATTTGAATTTGCTCAAATGCAGTCCGCACGATCAAGACCGTCAATATTCGAATCTAACGTCTCAAATTGCATCCAATATGTTTGTGTACACATCTATTTATTAGAGTTAAAAATATTAATAAATTAAGTTTACAAATTATAATTACTCAGAACAGATAATAAAAATACTATTTAACTTCAGTACATTTATTTATGATATTTATTATATGTAATTTTTACTACCGAGTGTATATACTATATACTTATAAATATATAAACTTAAATTATACATACACGAACGCCGGACACATATATGACATAGAATTATCTGATAGTTAGTATTACAAGATAGTAAAATGATAATACATTTATAACTCGTAATCTCTAACTTAAAAAAATGATACAATAAACAAGTTAAAAATTTTAATGTAAATATGAAAAGCGGTAAATGTAAACCCTAAAACCCTGAAAAAGAGCGGGAAAATGAAGCCCTAGCTAGGGTTCTTGAGTAGCTATGGCGGAAGCGGATCGGCCGCCATCTCCACTGGTCTTCCCTGGTAAGCGTGTGTACGTCCCTGGCGTGCGTGTGCGTATGTATGTGTGTGTCCTAGATCTATCCAAGAAGCTGCATTTTCAATGTGTACCTGTATGTCCTGTATGTGTCTCAAGAAGCGCATTTTGTGTGCGTGCGTGCTGTATGTATGTGTGTGTGTTTTAGATCTATACAGGAAGCCGGATTTTCAATCTCCTGCGCAGACTCTCCAATTGCTACACCGTCGCGGAATGGATCGAATCGGCCACGGGAGGAGAGGTCTCACAGCGTTTCATCTTCTGGATACAGTTCCCCCTCAATCTTGGCACTCCTAGCCATTTTAATCGTCATCAAGCGCGACAAGAACAGGAAACCCCTCTTCGCAATGTAAGATTTTAATACCATATATATATATATATAATATATATATCCATGTATGTAGTTATAGAACCGTGTATACACATATACATAGGTCAAATACTTTAGGTACAACTGCAGTGAATGCCACTGTTGTTATAACTATACCATCGCATTCATATAGTTTTATATACTATAATGTGTTTAGTTTATTTACGTAAAGATTAAGCTGACAATTTTAGTTTTGATGGGTAGGCTCAACATGTTCCAGACGAACCACGAGGACCCACATTCGTCTGGGGTACAGATATCAGCGTGGAGGAAACGAAACGGGCTGTCCAGAGGTTTATTAGAAATTTCAGGGAAGAACCAAATGATGAAAGCAAATATAAACAGCTAATTGAACAAGTAAGCCATATTACATGCCTATGTAAGTTTGTAAGTAAAGAGACTGTTATACTTGAGTACCCGGATAAATACATACATACTCTTAGATATGTATTTATACGGGTGTATACATACATTTTGCTTTTTGCAGATAATGGAGGTAGAGGAGCGTTTTTTTAAACGTGGATGCTCAAAATATATTTGATTATGACGAGGATCTGTTATGCGCAAGTTGTTCGTTTATCCACTTGAAGTGATCCCCATTTTTGACTTGGTGATCAGTAACCTGGCATCAGAACTTAAACAGGAGTGTGGACTAACACTATCCAGGCACGTGTTCACATAGACACAATATATACGTATACGTGTGTGTGTGTGTGTGTGTGTGTGGGGGGTGGCGTGTTCTACAGTTGCTAAAGAAACCCATGTTCTCCAGGCAAGAATTTTTCAACTTGAAGCACAGTACGAACCTCAGAGACTTAAATCCTTCAGGTATGTAAAATTAAGTGGATTTATATTATGTAATAGTAAAGATCGTTTTACAGATATCGAGAAGCTAGTTTCAGTGAAAGGGATGATTATAAGATGCAGTTCTATAATCCCAGAAATCAAAGAAGCGTTCTTTCAATGCCTTATGTGTGGTTATTCGCCTCCTGATTTGCTAGCAGTTGATCGAGGTATGCTACACGTGTATATAATTGTACATACATGTGTGTGTAGACACAGAGTATATGACTTCCAATTTTCTTTTTATTTAAGCGAGTATTAATTTCATATGCAGGTCGTGTAGAAGAGCCAACAAAATGTGGAAATCTGAGATGTGCTGCTGTGAACTCCATGCAAATGATTCACAATCGATGCATGTAAGTACACTCTCAGAAAAACACTCTAATACACTACAAATATAATATCATACATATCTATACGTTTTTAACTATATGTATGGCTGTTTGACCATGTGGTAAATATGCACAATTTTTTATGATCATCTAGTATACTGCTACTTTATATCTGTGTTAACTACCACTAACTGTTCAGTTCTCTTCCTTAGTTTTACGGATAAGCAAATTGTGAGACTACAGGAAACTCCCGATGCTATACCTGAAGGTGAAACTCCTCACACGGTTAGCCTGGTTATGCACGAAAAACTGGTTGATACTGGAAAGCCAGGTGATCGTGTTCAGGTATGCTATCTCTCTCTCTATGTATCTATTGTAAGCATAATATGTATGGCCAGGTAACAGGCATTTTTAGAGCTATGGCAGTGCGTGTCGGTCCGAACCAACGAACGCTGAAGTCGCTTTACAAGGTTGGAGTCTGTATTAAATATTTTCCTATATGATAATACTGTGTAGTAATAACACTACTACCATCAGCGTATTATTTTATTTTTGTAGTTATTTCTAATCATTTGACTAACATTGCAGACATACATTGACTGCCTTCACTTAAAGAAAGCAGACAAATCACGATTACAGACACAAGAAAGTAAAGATCCTGATGGGAACGATATTTGCCCAGAAACCAATACGTCCCAGGCTTCACAAGATCAAAAAGTACGTATTGTCTTCATTACGTGCTTGCGTGGGTGATTGTTCAGTACTATAAGCACCACGTTAGCCAAATATGATTACCAGTCAATGTATATATTAATTTTTATGTAGTTCACAATTGAAGTATACTTTTATTCTTTGATGATGATATATACTAATTTTACTTAATATTTGAATTCCAGGTTGAACAGCTTAAGGAACTTTCAAGGCTTCCAGATATCTATCAGAAACTAACAAGATCTTTGGCTCCCAGCATCTGGGAGTTGGAAGACATAAAGAAGGGGCTTCTTTGCCAGGTATTTAAGAATGAAATAGTATTATTCTTATATCCATGCTATATGTTATCTATTAATATTTAATAGATCAATATCTTTTGTAGAAATAAAGAAAATGTTTGAAGTGCTATATGTAGTATAGTTAACCAATATTATGTCTATCTAATGTACTTTTGATATGAATTCTCTTCTACTTTAATAATACGATTATAGTAGTATATAAAGGGTGTCTGTGTGTAACAATTTGTAATTAGTGCTACTTCCTAGCATATCGATCTTTTAAATATTTTTTTATTTGAAGTTGCTAATGCTGATATTATTCATATCGCGTTTGTGTTACTCATTTGTTGTGTTATTCTTTGCAGTTATTCGGTGGTTGTAGTAAGCAGCTTTCATCAGGTGCATCCTTTCGTGGTGATATTAATGTACTATTAGTTGGAGACCCAGGAACAAGCAAATCTCAGCTGCTCCAATACGTTCATAAGATAGCTCCACGTGGCATTTATACAAGTGGTCGTGGAAGCTCCGCCGTGGGTCTCACTGCATATGTTACAAAAGATCCCGAAACCCGTGAAACAGTAAGAATACACACGTACTCATATATAAATTACTAACATTTAACGTCTGTATACAAAACACCTACTTGCATTTTGTTCTCTCTCTCTCTATATGTGTGTGTGTGTGTGTGTGTGTACGTTATTAGTCTGTCATGTTCTAAGTATTGGACATATTTTTACAGGTATTAGAAAGCGGAGCTTTAGTGCTAAGCGACCGAGGAATATGCTGCATTGACGAGTTTGATAAAATGTCGGATAATGCACGAAGTATGCTCCATGAGGTGCGAGTACAGTACGTGCATATTCTAGCTATACTACTTAAGCATATGTACTTACGTTTACATGTACGGGTATCTAGTATTGTATTTATATGTAGTTATTCATAGTGTATCATATGCATTTGGATATCTAGTTGGTTTCGCTTATAAAGCTATATAGTTATAAAGTTTGAAATATTACATATCAAATAGTTATATATTTTTTGTTAGGAACGTACTTTGGCTGTAAGTTCATACTAGCATATAGCTGTATAGTTTATGTGTGTGTGTGTTACACATGTATTAATCTGCGTGTATATATATACGGATGCAGGTTATGGAACAACAGACAGTGTCAGTTGCAAAGGCCGGAATAATAGCGACCTTGAATGCAAGAACATCTGTTCTTGCGTGTGCAAATCCCAGCGGTTCACGCTACAATCCACGGCTTTCCGTCATCGATAATATTCAGCTTCCACCGACTTTATTATCCAGGTATAATGTCAACCCATATACGTCTTTAGATAACGTACATGTGTTCCGTGTGTGTGTGTGTCTCAGAAGAGAGAGAGACGTCTATACTGCTGGATCAACTGGATGTGCAGTATGCTACAACCACTATACACACATAGGCATATCTATCGATACATTTTTTTTCCTTCAAATATTGCATATATCTATGTTTCCAGCAGATACATTTATATAGAGGAGTGTGTTGTGAATGACATAATAATAATTCCTCTGTTCCTTTAAACAGATTCGATTTGATATATTTGGTCCTGGATAAACCAGATGAACAGACTGATAGACGCTTGGCTAGGCACTTAGTTGCTTTGCATTACGAGGATCCGGAGGTATGCTTATACAGCATGTACATTCATGATTATGTATGTGCTTATATATACATAAACTTATTTATGCATACATATTTTCATACTTCTATATATGCTTATATACATACATAAAATTGTATGGTGTTTCTTTATTGATAATGCAGTTTATATACAGAATGTACATAAACTGTCATTTATATATTGATTGATATACAGGTTGAAATGCATGAAGCCTTGGATTTACCAACGATGGCTGCGTATATTACATACGCTAGACAGCATATTCACCCAAAAATATCTTCTGAAGCTTCAGAATATCTTATTAGAGGCTATGTGACTATGAGACGCAGGGGTAACTTTCCTGGCAGCCGCAAAAAGGTATATATATGTTAGCACTGCATCTATTATCTAACATGCTATGCGTATAGAAACTCAGATGTATTGCTACGATTGTTATATATACTATGTGTATATCCTGTACGTGTACGTATATGTATACCAACATTTGAAATAAATGAATGCAGGTGATAACTGCAACTCCTCGACAGCTTGAAAGTCTTATTCGAATAAGTGAAGCCCTTGCAAGGATGCGGTTTTCGGAAGACGTAATATATTATCTATACTTATACTCTATGTATAGTATAAGCAATATATTTATATACTAGTTGAAACCCTAGCTGAATATGTGTGTTGGTTCTAGAACTTCTAAACCAGTAGGATTTCTCATGTACAGGTTGAAGAACGCGACACTGTTGAAGCACTGAGGTTGTTAGAAGTCGCTTTACAGCAATCAGCCACTGATCATGCCACCGGTATTACGTATTGAAATATATATACACACAAGTGCATTCCACATGTATCTGATCTATGTACTTCTGATTTTATATACCCATTAGATGACATATATTTTTCTTGTATTTATAGATTAAGATATATAAACAATAATCCTTAGACGTATAATGTGTACACTACAGATATGTATGTGTGCATATCGTAATTCACCTTTCGGGTTAGACTAATACACACACACACACACACACACACAACATACACACACACACACTTAGTATTGATATGTATATTCGATTTGTTGATGAATGCAAACATGTAGGCATTATTGATATGGATCTCATAACAACGGGAGTTTCTGCAAGTGAAAGAACGAGGCGAGAGAATGCATTAGTTGCAGTACGTAATTTCATAATGGACAGAATACAAGCAGGTTCATCAATGCGACAACAAGAGGTGTGTGTGTGTGTGGACATTCGAGGGGCAGTATGTCTACCTTTGTGTGTTGTATATCGATACGCAGCACATTATATAGCCGTATTCTACCAAGCTAAGTATTGTATACATGCATATATGAAACAGTATACATTGTCACTGAAGCATATAATGTGTTGTTATATGCTAATTTTGTTTTGTAGTTGCTGGACGAAATGCGGAAGAATGGCAACCCAGATATGAGCATGCAAGATGTGAGTCTTTTATATATTTATATCAGAATAGAGCGGATGTTACTTATATTCACTTGTCAATATGTCAATCTGCTCATTTACATTATCGTCCTAAAATGATAATTGATATGCTAAATTACAAAATTATTAATAAAACATCAATTTTTCTAAATTTTAATATTTAACAGCTGCGTACCGCTTTAAACAGCCTTGTAACGGAAGGCTTTGTCTCTGTTCAAGCAGATAGTAATGGCGTAGTTCGAACTTGATATTATGGTAAATCAAAGTCTTGTTATCTTTAGATATAGACAATGTGTGGGTGTGTGTGTGTGTGTGTGTGTGTGTGATTATATTTCTTTGTGTATTTATCTAACATGTGTGTATTTTTTGTTTTATCAGCTTGAACATTTTTCAATGGGCTTCAACTGTATGCTTAACTAAAGCTTTAACTTTTATTTCGCAGTTGTGACTGTGTGTGTGTGTGTGCGTGCGTGCGTGCGTGCGTGAGTGACGATTGATCTGGTGGCTATTCTGTTTGGAATGATCTAACGGTTAGGATTGTTTCATCTGGTTGCTCTTTCCTCTCAGTTTAGGCTTTCCTTCCGGTTTAGCATTTTTCTTTTATTCTCGATCTTTTTCTACTTACACACGCACGTGCACACATATACACATACATCTATATATATAAATATATTTCAATGGAGGGGGGACCACGAGGGCCAAAGAGGAATACATCAGTGGATTCTTCATCTGAAGCTGGCTCTATGGTTGACAACATTGAGGTATAACATAAATGAATTATAGACTGATAATGTCGTTGTAAAAGACCATATTTTATTTACTATTATTTCTTGTTATTATCATTAGTATTACTATTATCATTAGTGTTTGCAGTTCATAATATAGTTAGTAATGAAATGTAATACTTACGCTATTCTTTTTGTTACATGTGTTAGAGGATACATAGTTATGTTACAATCTAGTCACTTATTTTGCTACAGCACACATTTGTAGATACTCATATATATATATATATATATAATATATATTGTGCTACATTTCCTATAACTCTGAATAAATTATACATCGATGATATTTATGTATATGTAATTTTATATTATTTATATATATTTTACTAACAGTTCCTATCAGGCTGAATATATTCGTGACATATTGAAAAGAAGACGATCGGCTAAAGAAGCTAGGCTCAACAATGCTATGCAACAAGGTGTCTTAGGAAATTCTGGAGTTCCAGAGTTTCATGCACGCCTCTTGGTATTTGATTATCTTTATTTCTTGTTATATTCGTATATAGAATATAGACAATAAGATAGTGTCTTTGCAGGCTTTAAGACTGGCAGTTCAAGATTATAAACTGCCAATCCACCTTGCATACGACGAGCTCGAGGAACTTGCAGCTAATACTGAAAGGGTGAAATCTGCTATTGATAAAAACATGACATTGCTCACTGTCCAGGCAAGTTCTCTCTCTTCATATTATACATTATCGGATACGTGTGCATCGTTTATGCTACAAAATCCATTGCGAGAATCTTCACGAGAACATCTATTATATATTATACCTCATGTTTATTCCAGATAGAACTCCGTAGTATGTATGTTATGTACTTATTCCATATTGTTCTACTATTTAGCAATATACCCATAATTTAAAAAATATATCGAAGCATAAGCCATTAATGAGAAAATACCTTGTATTTGAGATTCGATTGTAACAAGGATATGTTACACATAGTATGCATGTCCATACTTCTATGTATGTATATCTAGATTTGCCAAACATTAGAAGTGTGTGTGTGTGTATGTCAAAGTATCCCTATATTTATGTTGTACATATTATACTATATAAATGGTGATTTGAATGGTTCACAAGTGGATAACCAGCAGGTGCTAGCGTATACCATAGCAGTATATTATTGTTATTTAATACGATACTGTTCTACTATTTGGCAAAAATAGACATACACCCCACAATACTATATATATACAATGTATGTTATCCCTTACCTCTGGGCATTTGTGTGATTTTCCGTGTCTATATGTATGTATATCTAGAATTGCCAAATAACAGGAGTGTGTGTGTGTGTGTGTGTGTGTGTGCGTGTGTGTCTATAACACACACACAATCTCCCTATGTTTATGTTGCGTATACATATAGCATACTTACACATGATTATATATTATATAGAGCAGTCTAGTGGTGTATCCGATAGCAGTCCATTATCATTTATTAGATATTTTTCTACTATTTGGTACTATGCCTCTGTGAAAGATTAAATAAAAACACTGAGCTTTTGCAGATAGAAGCAATTTATACAGTCTTTTGAAGTTAACTTTACAGAAAATCCCATTTGTTCTGTGATAAATGACCCTGTATTGGAGATGCATGTGTTGTATATACAAATCCAGGGACATGTTATACAAACACACATCATAATATCATGCTATATAGTAGTACTAAATATGTTACAATGTGTATATTTTTTTTACAGATACGGAGGAGCAATTACAGGTATTACAGGTCTAGTTTTACTGCGTGGGTTATTTACATACAAAAGAAAGCTGCTAAAAGAATTGCAAAGCAATGCGACTGATTATTTCTGGCGTCGAATGCTTGGACGTGCATTTCAAGCGTGGCACATATACTTACTTCGTCAGCAGAAGTTCAAGGGATTGCAAATATCTGTTCAGAAGATGCTTCGCCGTCGCAATCTCACACGCATATGGTAAGCATCAACTACAGATATATGCATTGTATCTGTGCCTGTATGCATGTGTGGCTAGATTTTACACAAAATATATAGCTATGTGCGTTACGATATGCTAGTATAAGCAGTGTCATCTATAAGAAGATATTTGTAAGTGCTTCTGTTTTCATAATCTCTCTCTCTCTCTCACACACACACACAGACAAACAATTTATGTGAACCAGTATGTCTAATATAGCACAACGGCTCCATATTATACTACAAGTGCTCGCTATATATGAACATGTATACTGTGCCAGTATAATGTATGTATGTAAACTATAAACACCGGTAGTTCAATGTGTTCTACCAGTTATACTACTACATATGCTAAGTCAGCATGTATCATGTAAAAAGTATAAAGAGTATATAGACAGTGTGCTGCTAGTGATTGTTATATATTATACACTGTCTCATTTAGCATGTGTTAGATTAGACTTGTATAGAACATATTAAAAATGTTGTATAATATTATATAGCAAAATATATATGTATGTTTGTGTGTGTTTCATATTCCAACCCGTATGCACTAAAGAACTTACAGGAATGCATGGAAGTCCCTTGTGAAGAAAAGGTTACGTGAAAATGAGAAGCACTGGTGATCTTCTTTCTTTTTGATATATAAATGTTATGCATATATTATGTATATTAAACATATCATAAACAACATATATATATTACGTATGTATAATTCATTTCTCTTTTGGTTACTATAAAGCTTTACAGGAGAGAAAAGCAGCTGGTTCGTGATCTGAACCTAAGGCAAAAAGACTCCATCCGAAAGAGAGCAGTGAATGCGATTCATAGAAGACGTTTACAAAGGGCATATTTTGCATTCAAGGTACTGAACTCTCTCTCTCTCTCTCTCTCTCTCTCTCTCTCTCTCTCTCTTGCGTATACACTCACAATCATGCGTTTTGACTCACATGTAGTGTGTTTGAACAGATAGCGGTGGAAATTGTGAAAGATAGACACGCTCAAGGAGAACATATCTTCTATATTGTGGTGAAAAGAAAGGTGGCAGTGGCATTTAAATTCTGGGAGAAATACCCTGGAAAAAGGTGTGCTGTATTAATAGATATTATTATCATTATCATTATTGAAATTATTTATAGTCTGTGTGAGTTGCTTACGGGGCCTGGTTTACTCTTTTTAAGGGTGACATGTATGAATATGTAGATTTATGTGTGCATGTACGTACCTATGGGATGCGCGTGCGTGCGTGTTGTAACTTTACATATTAGTCATGTGGAATATAAAATGGCATATTTAACACACACACACACACACACGTGTGTGTGTGTGTGTGTGTGTGTTGCAAATGTGTTTATATACTGTAATCTTTGTTAGGGAGCGTGATTTAAGAGCAATAAAGAGAAAGAAAAGAAGGGTGATAAATTATTGCTTTTCCAAATGGGAGGATGAAGCAGCATTCCTTAAGTATCAAAGGCATAGAATGAGTAAATGCAGATTATTAATCGCATTTGAGAAATGGATATTCTTTCTTAAAGAGAAGGTTAAATACGACACCATCGTGGCTAAAGTAACACGAATGCGCTTAAAAAGGTACATACATGTATATATACAGATGATACGGAATGGTTGCATATATGCATACTCTTGTACTTTTAAGTATTCATATATTGCGTGTGCGCTTGTAATTGTGTGCGTGCATGTGTGTGTTTGCTGTTAACATTTAAGTAATGCAGGAACTTTGGGGATCTACGAGAAGCTTGTCTTGAACAGAAATGGAAAATAAGGACATACAAAAGAGCTAAGATGAAATGTCAACTGTTAAAATTAAGATGGTTTTTTGAAGTATGGATTACTTATATGCAGGTATTTATGTTATCACAGTGTAATACTATGATTAAGCTAGTTTAAACTACGAAAGCAGTATTATGTTTCTTGTTATTATTGTAATATAATTGGTTAACACACAGATTCGAGTGCATGAGAGGGCCCTTCGAATCGAACAATACGCTATGCTTCTGGAGGATGAGAATCAGAAGACAAGGTTCGAATGTGACAGGCTTGGACGAATTATTGACACTGGTGCGTGTGCGTGAGAGAGAGAGAGAGAGAGAGAGCAGTATGTATATATAAAAGCATAAATATGTTGCATACAGATGCATATGTGCATTGTGGCAGGTGAATGGGACCAACAGAGACTGACGGAACTAGAATCTGCGAGTCATATTCTGTCCGGTGAAAAGGAAGCCTTAATCAAACTGGCGGCTCGTCTGGATGGCGAACATCAGAAGGCTATGGATCACCAAGAACTCCAAGAGCAGGAGATCCAGCTACTCAGAGATGAAATGCTTGGCTGCGTACGTTTTAATAAAACTGTATTCGTTAATGTTTAAATTATGTACATATCTGTTTCACTAGCTATTTATTTAACACACACACCCACACACGCACACACACACTTAATATCTCTCTAATGTTCTTTTGTTGCAGAACTTCCTTCGCCGGAATAAGTTACTGGTGAAAGGAGCTTCTAGCTTCAACTCTGTATTACGAGCTGTGAAATCTGAGGTTCTCTATCTATCCATCTATCCTTCTTAAACATGCATATATGTATATCTAGACGCAGAGATATACATACCCACTCTTTATTAATGGTATGCATTTATTTTATGCTAACATTATTATGTACTCATATGTAATATTTTTATTTTCATTATAGGTGGTTAAGCAAGGGGTAGATCCTGAAGTTGTTTCTTCCATAGACAATAAGCTTCTGGACCAGGTTAGCTACATGTGTGTGCGTTTGTAAATACTTCTTTTCTTTCGTGTGTGTGTGTAACTTAAGTGTTTTCTTTTGCTTCCAGGTGGTGGTATTTCCAGACGGGGACTTGCGTGTGAAACCTATGAACAAGTTCGATAAGGGGAAATGGACACCCGAAACAAGGTGATTTAGTATATTAATAATGAAGATAATTTAGACTTTTAACGTGTTTTAATATCTACATGTCATTTATATACATTAAAAAAGAACTATATGGCCCACACTCATACATATACGAATATACAGGGTGTATAAACTCTCCGTGCGTATATTTTTTGGGTGTATATACAATACCATGCCGGTTGTACACTTAAGAAGGATATATATATATTATATATATATATATATATATATATATAAGTTTTTTTAATATTTTTTATATCGTTTTAACCATGGTAACACATAGATTCACTAAGGGTTTGAAGTTCCACACAAGGTTGCGGGAAAACCTCGTTGCTAAACCCACTTACATTACTACATTTCCAATGCGCTCCACGATCAAGTGCAATATTAATTAAACACACACTCCGAAACGGGACTTCTTCTAAGCCAGTAAACTTCCCAGCCGAGGATATTCCCATCCCACTTACATTCTCTACGGTAATATTCTCCACCCTCGGATATGCCTCGGGATCGTACCCGTGATCCGGGTGCTGTCCGTACAGCGCGGTGAAGGAGAAGGCCGTACGGACGTCCCTGATGCGGATGTTCTTAAGATACACGTTCTCGATGTAGCCACCTTGTTAAAACACCCCACATATTAATGCTTAATAAATATTTAATACATATGTTTAATTTAAATAATCCTAATTAAATAATTAATAAAATATAAAATTTACACATACCTCGGCCTACTGCAGTCTTGATGTGTATTGCTTGTTTTGGGGAGTTCGAGATGAATATTCCGTCTACTAGAATATTCGATACCCCACCGGACATTTCGCTACCAATGGATATTCCGTGTGAACCGTCTATTGATATGTTTGTAATGGAGATGTTTGTGCTTGGCTTTCCAAATAGTATTCCATATTCATCCCATCCACTTTTGATTGCTATTGCATCGTCACCGTTTCTTACGTAGCAATCTTTTATTAATACATTGGAGCTCGAGTCTAAACATATAGATATATATTAATTAGCAACGTGTGTGTGTGTGTGTGTGCGTGTGTGTGTGTGTTTCTCATAAACCTGGGTTAATGCCATCAGTGTTTGGTGAAGATAAAGGAGCCAGTATTGTTAAACCCTGGATAACAACATTGCTGGGAAATGGTTTAGTGTGATAAACTCATATACGTGTAATATACATTGATATATATATGTGTGTGTGTGTGTGTGTAATACACACACATACACATACTTGCAGTAAACTGGGTGAACTGTCCACATTGGGGAGTTTAAGAGTGTAATTTTGGATATTAAGATGTTACTTGAGTTGATTAACTCCACTAAGCAGCCCCTCGAGTAATATAAATGCTTTTTGTGGAAGGCCTGCCACCATATTTCTCCTTGACCATCTATTGTACCATTGTTTCCTGCATATAATAATTGTATTAATCTATTAATAAACTATATTTAATTAAGTCTTATATTAAACCTCAGTTTAAAAAAATTTAAATTATAGTTTTAAATTACATTAACATTTAATAACACATTATAGAATACAAAAACATACACATATTCATTAATTTGATACTTTATATAAATCTTAATATTTTATTAATATTATAAGTTTATATTCTTAACTATATACAATTAATTGTATTATTATTTATTAAGTATTATTTAATATTTTATTAGACTAAAAATTATTAAATTATGGATATTAATCAAAACAATTCTAAGATTATCCCAAGTGTGCGAGTGAACTTATCAACGGTTATAAGAAGTCTGAAAATTTATAGTTAATTTCAAATTCAAATTTAAATCTAAGACTTTAATAAATGAATATGTAAATTACAATCGTATTGTGCTTAACGTCACACGTGCACTTACAATAAAGTTACTCAAATGTGAAAGTGCCTCTCTCTTTCACTCACACACAAACGCACACGCACACACACACACACACATGCATACACGCACGCACACACCTGTTATAGTAACGTTTGTTAGGCCTTGTCCGTGTATAAGACTGCTGTATCTCCTCCCGGGGAGCTCTCTGCCGGTCCCATATGACGGCAAGGGATCGATAAGCGGCCAATCTGTGAAGTTTTGTGAAGCAAGTATAACTGCTCCTTGTTCAATATACAAAGTCATAAAACTAGTTAGATTAAAACAGCCAGTTAGCCACACTCCCTTAGGAATATAGAGAGTTCCACCCTTGTTATCTTCCAGAAATGATGCACATGCCCTTTGAAAGGCACCTGTATTGAGGGATGTTCCGTCCCCGATACCACCGAATTCGGTAATAGACACCACGGGGGGATCCAGTTGTAAAGAGATTGCAGGGTATGTTAAGACAACAAGGAAGAATATGAAAATCATGTTAAAAGAAATAATCTAATGTGAAACTTATGTGAAACTCTTAAATAAGGGGAGAAATCAGTGTTTTCCAAGGTAGCAAGAAACCTTGAGTGCTCATGCATATTGCTTTTCTGCTGTTTTCTAGCACATAATCATAGTGCGTGCGTGCGTGCGTGCGTGCGTGTGTGTGTAAAAAACAAGCTAGTTCACGTGGGCCTAAATAAGTGTGCAACAGGGATAGTTTTGTCTTACGTTTCTGTCTAACAGTTTATATAGTAAAGTATTGCAGGCAAGATTTTTTATATATAATATATTTTTATATTTTGTTATCGTATGATTATTATTTCTTAAATAGGATTAAAACACATTTATTAATGTCAAATTTTCATATGGTGATTTTAACACACATCATTAAATGATATTATACATATATATTAAAGATCACAAAAGTCTATCTCCTATTGTATCAAGCTATTTGAATAACAAACATAAAAAACTCATACTTTTTAATTTTATAATTTAAATTTAAATTATTATATGCTTGGAGTTCGTATTATAAATTTATAATTCATACTGAATAATTGAATTGTAAAGTTGAAAATTTAAGATATACCAAAATACAAAGTACATGTGTGTCTTTTTAAGTATTTCTTACAACTAAAAGTAATACATTTAAGTATAATAGATACACCTATATACACATATACATTGAATAGGAATGGGAATTTTCCTTTTTACATGCAGAAATACTATAGGAAAGGAAATTTTATTTATTTACCCATAAATGTTTTTGTTTCTTAGGTTGAGGATAAAAATGACATAAATTATTGAATTAAAAAGAATTATTTATATATGACTTGAAAGATTATATAAAAGAAAAAACTTAATTCAAAGTTATATAAGTACACTTGTTTTAATAATATAAACTAGTACAATGAAGCAAATAAGAAAACTCCCATATCCAAGAACCCCATGTAAAAAAATTATTTTTATTCACATATTTATATATTTCTTATATTTCTTATATTTTCTTTAATACCACATTAGCTTAATCGATGTAATTACTAACCGTTAAATATTTCTTCCTTTCTTTTTAAGGATATTTCCAAGGTCTAAGAATAATATAAACGATATAAGCTATTGAATGAGAAAAACATCGTGTATATATATGATTTAAAAAATTATATAAAAAAAGACTCAATATTCAAAATTATATATACAAGTATAATAAAGTAAGTGAGAAGACTATATCAAAAAATCTTCTTTTTTCATGCTTATTTACTCATACTTTATAAATTTTAACATTTTATAAATTAGATGTTAGATTTGTTAAAAATAAAGAGAACAATAACTTGTTTATTTTTCAAAAAGACATTATTAATGATGTATGGCATGTTTGTTAAGTTTTGAACTTAAAAATTCATTTGAAATGTCTTGAATATGTGTTACAATCACCTTAAATTTTTTTGATTAAAGATGGACATTAATTAGATCAAAATTGACCATAACAAATTAATTATAATATATAATAACGAACTGACTATCATGATTGTCATAATCATAAGATAATGTTTAATTATAAAACAATCTCAAAAGCTAATTTATTAATTTTTTTATGTATCTCAGCCTAAGCAACAATAATTAAATCCAATTATTTCATTTTAAAATAAGAGAAAAAACTATTAAACAAAAGATATATCAGTAAAGGAGAGACATTAATAAACAACATTACACTCAAATCACTTATTAAAATTATTATAATTGTGGTTGTTCTAGAGTGGGTCTTTTAAAATATTATATTTAAGGACATTGATATGTTAAAATTAACTTAATGAGTAATTTTGGTGTATTTAAAATTTAATAAAACTTGATTTAATTATATCTTTTTCGACATCATATCAATTCCATCATTGCTGTAACTACTTTAACCGTCAGATATTATTTTTTATAAAATTTTCTTCTTTAAATTTTTTTTTATTACTAATATTTCATGTGAACTTCATACATTTAATATATACTTTGTTCAACTGTACAAAAGATATCAAAATATAAAGTATAAATGACATCTCTTAAATACTCATTTAAATTTAAAAAAAATACATTAAGTATTCTTTATGTCATTAAAGAGAGTGTCAATTTTTTTAAAAATTTTTTAATGGACATGAGATATTTCATTTAAGCCAACTTTTAATCCACTTTTATATATATATATAATACATTAGTATTAATATCTTAATCTAAGGTTTGAGTCCTTATTTATTTATAATATGTGATCATTAATCATATTTATATCATAGTTTATACCTTAAAATTTGAAATGAAAGCTACTAAAGGAAGATATTGGGTCGTACACTTGAAATTTATTAATATGCCGCCATTGAATTAGCATAATTGTAATATTAAATTATGAAATTGAGATATTTTCTTTAATTATATATGATATACCAAAATACAAAGTATATATGACTTCTCCCAAATATTTCTCATGGCTAAAGAAAATGCATCAAATATAATAGATACATAATATACACACACACATATAACCTTGTGAAGACTCATAGTCTCTGTGTACATAAGGAATTAATCACATTGTGTATAAATGTGCATGTCCACGTGTGAATGCAAAACGTTTCATGTAATTAAAATATTTTTTTAAAGCAATACTGTCTACGTCCACTTCAAAGCAATAATGTGTTAATTAAAATTAATAAATCATAAATTTTAAATCACATTTATACATCATTAATTACATCATAATACATAACATTATCGTAGTAACATTGTCAGAGAATAGTTATATTGTGAGAGCTCGGAATATAGAAATGTGTATATCCATTAGTTCAGAAACCCTAACTTATATACAAGAGCGAGTGGTCCAGATTGAATCCAATCCGACGGCTATCAAAATCCACTACGCTAATAATAGTATGTGCACATGCAGCCGTACACGTGGATCTTACATCATCCCTTCCTCTCGGAAGGGTGTAAGTTGGTTAGGGTTCTCTTGTAGACGGGCCCGGATCTGGAGGAACATCAGGAGGAGGCACTGGTGGATCTATAGGCGGCACAACTTGTTCCCGTTGCACAAAATGCTTCAACCGTTGTACATGTACAATCTCCGGAGGATCGGGTTGAATGTCGTGCCGAACCTCATAAACCTGTGGTCCTACTTGCCGTAACACTCGATACGGTCCTTTCCATTGAGGAAGGAGACTCTTAGCTAAACCACGTACCGTAAGCTTGGGAAAACGAACCAACACCAGTTCATCAACCTTGTACTCCGCAGGAGGACGATGATGCGAGTTGTACCGTTGTTGTTGTCCTACTTGTACGCGGCCCAAGTGTTCTGCTGACTCCGCACGAACCAATGGAAGGATGCTTGTCAGATACCGATCCCATGACCTAGCATCAGCAGCTCGCGGTAACCGAGACGGCAAACCCAACTCCGTTGGCAACACCGGGTCATGACCATACAAAAGCTTATATGGAGAAGTACCAATGGAACTTTGAACTCCAGTGACATAAGCATATCGGAGAGACGGCAGATAACCATCCCAATCTGAATGTTGAAAGTTCACATACTTTGCGATCATCCCCTTGAAGGTTCTAACAAGCCGTTCCACTAAACCATCTGTCTGAGGATGATAAGCACTTGTGAAAGTGTGGCGTATCCCTAATCGAGATGTCAAAACATGAAATGCCTCAGCCATAAATGCGGGACCATTATCCGAGAGAATTCGCTCCGGACAAGAATGCTGAAACACGACCCGATTCAGGAGAAACTGACCAACAGCAGAAGCAGTCGCACTAGCAAGAGCACCAACTTCTACCCAACGAGTTAGGTAATCAGAAGCAATAATAACGTACTCGTTACCAGCAGTTGACCGCGGAAAAGGTCCCATCAAATCAAATGCCACCAATTCAAACGGACGAGAAACTGCAATTGACTCCAACCGTCCTTCCGAAGCACATGGGGGAGTATTGCGAGCTTGGCACCACACACAACTACGCACATACCGAATCACATCTCCTCGCAACTCCGGCCAATAGAAAGATCTGCGCAGCTTCTCCATCACCCGACGATGTCCCATGTGCCCGCCAAGAATAGGAGAGTCATGGTAAGCATGGAGGAAGCGTGGAATGAAGATTGAAGGCACCACCAACCGCAAAGGATCATCTGGATCAGTCCCCACAAAATAAAGAAGGTCATCCTGAAGGCGATACTGTGAATGTAAATGCCTGAAAGGCAAGTCATCAGCAAGTGATGCAGGATTCTCAAACCCATCACGAAGCCTTCGAATCCACGGCTCAACCTTTTGAGCTTCCCGAACCTCATCCAAAGACGGCAAATCTAACTCTGCATTCTGCGGACACTGAACGTCAAGCACAGCAACTGCTGATGGTACGGAATCTTCATCCAAAAAGTCCACTGAAGCTGGAACAACTGGTTCCTCTGGGGCAACAGAAGAGAGAGAAGGTGGAAGAGGAGCCCGAGAAAGAGCATCAGCATCAGCCATGGAACTCCCTGGACGATGAACAACTTCAAAGTCGTAAATTTGAAGTTTCAAGGCCCACCGAGTACGCCCAATCAAATTCTTTCGCTTCAACAACGAAGTGACTGCTGCATGATCACCTTCCAACAACGTCCGCGAACCATGCAAGTAGGCATGGAGCTTCTCAAAACCCCAAACTGCTGCTAGACACTCCTTTTCAGTTGTGGAGTAATTCACCTCTGCTGGCTGCAATGTACGGCTGATGTATGCAATGGGATGTCGTTGGCCAGGAACACTTGTACTCTCCTGCATCAATACACCCCCGAGGCCGATGTCAGAAGCATCTACACGCAAGATGAAAGGACGAGTGTAATCCGGGTACGCCAAAACTGGAGGAGTCGTCAACAACTCTTTGAGATCTGCAAATGCCTGCTTGCAATCCTTAGACCAAACAAAAGAAGTCATTGACGATTTCAACAACGCGCGCAACGGTGCAGTACGATCTGAAAGATGATCCAGAAAACGACCCAGATATTGTACCTTGCCAAGAAAGCGTTGCACATCATTCACACACTTCGGCGTAGGGAACTTCAAAACTGCAACTAGTTTGTCAGGATCGACTTGCAAACCTTCACGTGAAATGCGATAACCCAGATAAGTGGTGTCCTTTGATCCAAATACACTTAGATGGCTTCAACTTCAAACCAACTTCCCGCAGTCGATCCAAAACCTTACGTACATCACCGACATGCTCCTCCCACGTTCCAAATGGATCAAAACATCATCGATGAAATCAGCAGTCACCTCCGGCATGTCGCAAAGAACCTCATCCATCATACGCTGGAAAGTTGCTGGAGCATTGCTCAAACCGAAAGGCATCACCAGGAACTCGTACAGGCCAAATGGTGTTCGAAAAGCAGTCTTGGGAATGTCCATGTCAGCCATCGGAACTTGCCAATATCCAGATGCGAGATCTAACTTGGTGAACCAACGGCTCCGCCCCAGTCGATCCAAAAGGTCTGCAGTATGAGGAAGTGGGTACACATCTGAGACGGTTACCTCATTTAACGGGCGATAATCAATGCAGAATCGAACGCTCCCATCAGGCTTCGTCACAAGGTGAGGTTCGCACGCCCAAGGACTTCGAGACTTCCGGATAACACCCTTCTCCAACATCTCTTTGACATTCGCTCGTAAGATCTTGAGCTCCTTTGGTGATCGACGCCGAACAGGTACCTTGATTGGCCTAGCTTCTCCAGTTGGAATAGGGTGGCGTGTCGCAATCTTGGCCCCAGATGACAAGTCGAAGTTGAAAAGATCAGCATACTCCTTCTTGAGTTGATCAACAACTACAGCACGACGATCATCTGATGGATCCAAAGAAGAAAGGAAGAGCATGAAGGGAAAATGGTTGGAAATAAGGGTGAGACAAAAGTGATGGAAGCAGAGGTGGAAGCAGATGGACGAAGTGGAATAGAAGTAAGAGGAATGGAAGAAAGACGAGGGAGAGTCAAACAAGGGGGAGACTTTTCAAAGTCACACTTGGCATGATTGCGAGTTAACCAATCCATACCAAGAATAAGGTGAAAAGCTTGACTCGGCACCACCCGCAAAGATTGAAGCTCGAGCTCACAATCATCCACACGAACAACAATGTCCACTTCATCCCGCGAACAAGCATGAGTATGTCCGTTGCCGTACAGAATGAAGACTGGTTCTACCGCACGACGCAAATGAAGGCTGCAACGTGTAGCAACAGATTGAGAAACAGAGGACAAACTTGAACCTGTATCCACCAACACTGAAAGGAAAACAGGATGAGGTGTGCGATTGAAACGAGCTTGAAAAGTGAAAACCGGATGATTTGGTGCCGAGTGAACCCCTTGATGATACTCCCGAAAGAAAGATGGAGGGTCACTAATTTATTCGCACGAGGACCCTCCTCTACTCGTGCGATTCGTCGTTTCCCGGAAGATCCACCGCATCACAACCTTCCACTGCAGCAGCACCAACCGGACGTTGTTGCCGCCATGGCCTCCATCCTGGAAATGGGGGACGCCAATCGGGAAACCGTTGACAGCGCCGATACGTGTGTCCAACCTCATCACATGCCCAACAACGAACTGCACGTCCACGTCCTCGTCCACGGGCCCCACCTTGTGCTGGTACACGAGCGGCAACAGCCTCAACCTCCATCGGAGCAGGTCCATCCCCAACATGGAGTGGAACAAGAGCACGTGAAGGCACAAGTGGGAGAGGTGACGACTCATATCGTTGTGCCAGCCTCAAAGCATCGTCAAGAGTCACTGGAGCTAGTGCATGCACAAGCCCCACAAGGTCTTGACGAAGTGCTGGCCACAACATACCTAACTTGATGCGTTCCGACATGTTAGGTTCTGCACGCAGCAAAAGGCTTCGAAAGCGAACACCAAACTGCATCACCGACTCAGACGGCTCCTGACGAATACGATGCAACTGCTGAAAAGCATCATCACAGTCGTCCGCATGCCCAAATGCACGTTTGAAGATCTCTGGAAGAATATTCCAATCGCCACGAGTTGCAACGTCCAGACCATTGTACCACTGCAACGCCGTCCCTTGAAGACAAGTAGGAAACTCGCGCAAACACTGAGCACCGTCCCACGAATGATATGTGGCAACCACAGTGAAGTGGTCAAACCAATGGTACACATCATCTCCAGGATTTCCGCGAAAGAAATCCGGTCGGACACGGGGGTTTGCAACATGCGTAGGAGGAGTACCCTGGCCTGTGAATGCTGCCATCAACTGAGAATGATTGTTCAATTGCACACGCATGGCATCCAACAACTGCATGAGTAACTGCTCCACAGACAAGGGATTTGTCTGTTGTGGATTCATGGATGAAGAAGAGACAAAATCCACAAGAAAGGAATAGATCTAGACAATGGAAAAGCTAGACCTAAGAAGACAGAGAAAAAAGACACAAATCCGAGCACTCCGTAGGGACAATTAGAGGTGCCCCTCACCTCCACCAATGTGAGAGCTCGGAATATAGAAATGTGTATATCCATTAGTTCAGAAACCCTAACTTATATACAAGAGCGAGTGGTCCAGATTGAATCCAATCCGACGGCTATCAAAATCCACTACGCTAATAATAGTATGTGCACATGCAGCCGTACACGTGGATCTTACAATATTATATATGTTTTATCATTTGATTAAATAATTAATAAAATATATAATTATCATTTCACATCTAATGTGGTTTATGAAGTGATATAAACTATTAACAATGTTCACAAGAGATAAATCTCACTTTGTGATAACAAAAGTTCACTAAATAAATTTATACGTTTTCAAAAGTTTTGTGTTAAAATATTTAAAAATTAAGATAACTTATTAAATATCTAAAAGTAAAAAACTTTGAAATAAACACCATTTGCTGTATGTTACTCACATTTAAATGTCCACCTCTTTATATATATAGAGGCTTGAATGAAACATATATCATATTTGATGAGAAAATTAAAAAAAAATTTAACACTTTTTAAGGAATTACATAATAGATGTATATACATATATTATGTTTACACACAGGCACACACACACACACCTCAGTTTACAAACCCGAACTATATATACTGCAATTCTAGGCTTTGTGTATTCAGTCGTTTTTGTAACAAAGCAGTTTAAAGTTTCTTCTATGCCTTCGGCATCCGACAAGGCCCAGCACAAGGAGCTCAAGTCTATTAAAATAAATTTCTTATGTAATTCCTATATAAAGATATTTGTAAGTTGTAAACTGAACATTTTTAATTTAATAACTCCGGTAATTTAATCTTAGAACTTATATAAAATAAAAAGATATTTAATACTATTGATTAATGAAATATTTATACAATATATAAAAAATAAAAATGAATTATTAAAATCTAGGGTTAGGGTTTTTGAGTTTTTTAAGCATGGCGCCTATTGTGCAAGGAAGAGTGAGCGGCGTGCTGCCGGATAGCCGTGTATTTGCCGTGCAGTACCCTGGCTACCCGTCTTCAATCGAGCGCGCGGTGGAGACGCTAGGCGGCGACACCGGAATTGCAAAGGTATGCATAGAATTTCCCATGGATCCCACAAAACCGTTCTTGCAAAGGTTCGTGCATCGGATGCTGGATATCTGGAGCTCAGATTCAGGCCGGAAGATCCGTATTCCCACCCCGCATTCGGTGAGCCGCATCGAACTTCGGACCTTCTTCTTCGGATTTCCAGGCCAAAGACTCCCGCTGATAAACCTGATTCCAGTATTGATGCTGAAATTGTTGCTCATGTTGAAGATTCATACGTCTTTGATGGTATGTAGGTATTTTATGCATATGTATGTAACATTTGTCATTCATTTGTACGTGTGCACGTAAGTGTGTGTGTGTCAAATTGAATATGCAAAAAAGTTTATAAAATATAACGAGACAAGGGATGCATTTCTGTTGATATATTGTATATATTAAGGATATCATAGAATTTTCATCTATGAGTTACACAAACTGGCACGGCCATGTATATGTACTCTCTTAGATTAAATGCAAAATTATGGTATGTTTCAGGAATGGCGGATTACCAATATGTTCTTGCGGTACACTCAGATGGTACTAAAGAGAAGAAGTCTAAGCAGACTAAGAAGTGTTTCGGTATGCTACTTCTTTTCATATTTATATTTATTTAGTGTGTTATCATTGCTAATACTTTAGAGAAAGGAGGATTAATGGATATGGAAGAGGAAGAGTTAATGATTCTGGTTCCTCCACTGTTCTCAATTAAGGATATGCCAGAGGAGACTCTGTAAGTTTTATTTCACTAGATATATAACATACACATAGTATATATACATATATAGTTGAACTAGTTTTCTAACGTTTCTTATGTAACTTTCAAGGTTACGACCATCTGATCGTTCAAAAACAAAGCCACCAGAAAACCCGGTATTTCTCTCTCTTTCATGTGTGTTTAGTACTTTCTCTTTGTTTCTTAGATGGATTTACACCCTGCTTTCTCTCTCTTTCATGTGTGTTTAATACTTTTTCTTTGTTTCTTAGATGGATTTTACACCCTGCTTTGGACTCGACTTCAAAGCAAAAGATATCCTGCCTTTGCCATAAATTTTTGTATAATACATGCATGTACACACACATACTTCACATCTTCATCTTAATTACTTAAAAAAAAGTAAAATAAAAAAAAAATCTATATCATATGTTGTTTTTCTTTGACGAGTGTACACATGTTCCGAAAGCTATCAACTGGGAGTCAAAGCTGGTGAAGGATTCAGAAGAGTGGGCTTTACATAGGGCTATGGTGAAACTCTTTGAAGAACGACCAATATGGGTAAGAACCACTTTGGTTCAGCAACTGCATGATCAAGGCTTTGAACCAACCCCCTCAATGCTTAAGAGGTAAGACTTCGTGACATGTATATAATATATTCAAATTATTATATAGAACATGTTTCGTCTAATCACATTTTATTTATACAAATTCTAGATATATTTTATACAGACTTTTACAACTATGTAGATACACATGTTATTAAATTATCTGTTCAGGCTTCTGTTTCGACTTGCCTATAATTTTCTTTACGGCCCATTTCGAACACTGTGGATAAGAAACGGTTATGATCCACGAAAGGATTCTGCATCGCGAAAGTAAGTACGTATTTAAACTTCGTATACTTTATATATTATTGAAGACACTAAATGATTTCCTTCATTTGTATGCAAATAACTACATGTCTTTATATAGATATATAGATATTAATGGCTCTACATGCAGATATCAGATGCTGGATTTCAGATTACCGAGATTGCTAAGATATTCCGTGCAGGCGCAACCTGCTAGGAGAGAGTAAGTTTGTTAAATATCATTCATACAATGTGTGTGTGTGTGTGTGTGTTCACAAATATATATACATACATATGCAGATTGGATCATATTAAAATGGTTTTAATTTGATTTTAGTGGTGATCATTCTCATTGGAGGGAGGAATGTGCCTTTAAAGTTGTTCCTCAAAAGAAGTTCTCCTTTTTCCAGCTATACGACTTACAAGACGATTTTATTAAATCCCAGATTGAGAAGCATCCTGAGCGCGCTACTTGCAGTGTAAGTGTAAAGATATATATGTATATAAGGATGTATCTTATCGACCAATAACACGTGTGTGCGTGTGCGAGCGCGTGTAGCTATGTCAGAGTGTTTATCATATTCGAGAGACGCATATATATATATATATATATAGCATGCTTTCTGTTTTTGTTATATGTGTGGTGATTGATGACTATCTTATTAATATATTGAACTGTACCATACGTACGCTACATACATATAGAAACTTTTAAACATATATATATAATACACTGATTCACTGTGGTCAATGCATCTTCTATATACATCCCAGAGTGTATAACTAAGCTTATGTAAACTGGTAGATATATAGATATATGTATGTACAGATGTGAAACACGTGTACACGCTTCTGTAAGTCACACTAACGACGTTCTTGTCAAGTGGCCGGGTCAAACAAACTATATATATATATATAAACAGATGATATTTTGATTTGTGAGTGTGAGTGTGTGTGTGAAAGAGAGAGAAAGAGAGAGAGGGAGGCAGGGAGGCTATAATATGACTTTTGGGCACAGGAATCGACCGGATGGTTTCGAAGGGGCACATTAGAAAGGATGAGACAGCATGTAAGGCTCAGATTTCTTGCATTGATTCCGGGAGATGCTGCAAGGGCTCTTGAAGAGACTGAAACTAAGAACTTCGAGAGGTTTAAGAACAAAACTGGCTGGAGAGGTGGAAACCGGGGTATAGCTAAACCACCGTCAGATTCCTCTGATACACCCATGGACGCTGATCCAGCGGCTGACGACTCTACAAGCTTGCTCATAGGTATTGCGTATACAATTGTTTGCTAGTTATTGAACCAAGTTCAGCTTGTTTGTGCGTTTAAGAATTTTGCCATTTTTTAATTGTTATCCTTATTTAGTTTTAATGTATATTATCGTGTGCGCGCGCACACACACACACACACACACACATATATATATAGCACATAATTGTTTATATAGAGATCGATGCACGTACATACTCTCTGTAAAAGATATATATACGTATCTTTAGTCTACTGGGGTTTAAGTTTTATCATGAACTGCGTTTTCTTATTTAGTTATTATTATTTCGTTTTATTGTATACAGAAGAAGAAATGGCACAGCAGTCACAAGGGCAGCAGTCAGGAAAGCAGACAGAGGCAGAAGACGATGATGAGGATGATGAAGAGGAAGACGAAGAAACAAGGGTGGACGAAGATGAAGATGAAGAAGAAGATTCTGAAGAGGATGAAGATCCTGGTCAGAAAGACAAGGTATATATGTATATATCTTTATGTTTTTATACTTTCACTTTCTATATGTATGTATCTATGTATAGTGTATGTTATAACTTGTTTTTACTTTTACAGGAGAGAAGTGAAGGTGTTACAGCAGCCGAACCTGCAGCTCGTATCCTATTACATATAGCTATGATATTCATTACAAACTATACTCTTCATAATGCACACCGTATAATATTGTATATGCAAACATATAATGGTTTTGTTACTATTACTTTACACCTTAACTTGAGGTTTAGATCGATCCCATGATATACCGAAGAACTATTTACAAGCTCTACTAGAGAAATTTCCTTTGGATTCCAGTCAAAAGGCCGGTGAAACAGATGAAGAGTATGCCATATACGAGCACGAAGACGATGAGGAAGATGCGTTCTAATACTTCTGGTATGTGTTTATATAAATTACTGTTCATATATAAAACCACATGCAAACTGACCAACACGTATATTTTAATGGCAAATTTCAGGGATAATATACAAGAAACCATCCTTGTTTATTCAATATAAAAGATCAAAATGTGAGCTATCTTCCCCTCTTGAGAGCCTTTTCTGCATCAGTCACTTCTTCCAGGATTCGTTGCTGTCTCTTTGCTGGGATTGAGCTTGCAGGACCAAAACTTATGTAATGCCCAGAAATGGCATTTAGAACAGAGTACATGTTGCTGAATGAAGGTTTACCTGCACAGTTTACCAGGTAAATACCCATAATTGTTCATAATTCTTCATTATGAAATATTTATTGATAACTTAGCAGTTCAGTGGTATATGGTATGTACTTAAAGATACAAAGTTTGTTTAAATTCGCAAAGAGCTTCTAGTTATGCATGCAGCAAAGAGGTTTAAATATGTTTATATTTTTAACTCTCTCTCTCTCTCACACACACACACAAATAGAACACAGAGATTTAAGTGTTTAGATGTATATCTACCTGTGTTTTAAGTTAGGCATACAGCAAAGAGGTTTAAATATGTTTATATATTTAACTCTCTCTCCTCTCTCTCACACACACACACACACACACACAAATAGAAACGGAAGTGTTTAGATGTATATCTACCAGTAGTGTTTCTAGTTATGCATACAGCAAAGAGGTTTAAATATGTTTATATATTTAACTCACTCTCTCTCTCACACACACACATAAAACACAGAGATTTTAAGTGTTTAGATGTATATATTTACCAGTGTTTCTAGTTATGCATACGGCAAAGAGGTTTAAATATGTTATATATTTAACTCTCTCTCTCTCTCACAAGTGTTTAGATGTATATCTACCAGTAGTGTTTCTAGTTATGCATACAGCAAAGAGGTTTAAATATGTTTATATATTTAACTCACTCTCTCTCTCACACACACACAAAACACAGAGATTTAAGTGTTTAGATGTATATATCTACCGTTTCTAGTTATGCATACGGCAAAGAGGTTTAAATATGTTTATATATTGAACTCTCTCTCTCTCACACGCATTAAGTGTTTAGATGTATATCTACCAGTAGTGTTTCTAGTTATGCATACAGCAGAGGTTTAAATATGTTTATATATTTAACTCTCTCTCTCTCACACACACACACAGAGATTTAAGTGTTTAGATGTATATCTACCAGTGTTTCTAGTTATCCATACAGCGAAGAGGTTTAAATATGTTTATATATTTAACTTTCTCTCTCACACACACACACAAATAGAACACGGAGATTTAAGTGTATCTACCAGTGTTTCTAGTTATGCATACTGCAAAGAGGTTTAAATATGTTTATATATTTAACTCACACACACACACACACAAATAGAACATACAGAGATTTAAGTGTTTAGATGTACATCTACCAGCGTTTGTTCACACACACACTCTAACAACACACACACACACACTGAGTTTCAGTGATACCTAGCAATAGATAAAATGTCTGAACTAGATAACCTTCTCTCTCTACATATAGACACACCTACGCATACGTTCTATATACACGTGTAATATTATACCAGCAACAGCCTTCTCCCGTCTGTATTTTGCAACCCATGAATTGGAGCTCTGCCTTAAGTTTGCAACGGCAGTGGGTTTTGTTGGGTCTGTCTTCTCCAGTGCAAGGGTCTCCTTCACCTTGTTAATCACCGCCTGAGTATCGGATTTATATTCGTCTAATACATCAGCAGCATACGCAGGTAAAGTTTGTAACCATCTGAATGCCTTAGTAGCAAGCAGCTTTGATGAAAGCAGTGCTTGCTCCTGGAGCATTCCTGTTCAGATTCCTAGTACATACCTGCATTTTGAGGAATATTCATGTCTACTAATACCTGTGTTTACATGGAATTGTAGCAAGAACAGGATGCCATTGACCCACCATAGCTGTGTTTTAAAACGAAGGTCAAGTGGCCAATAGAACTGTGGAAATGCCAGGTGGTCATGGCTTATCCATTTCTAAAGCTAAGGCTATAGCTTTCATAATATAAAGTTACAACAATTATATTAAAACTATGTCAAATACAACATTCTTTTTCCATTGTGCATGTATGTAGTGTGTGAAAGAGAGATGTGACGGGTTCGACTGTGTACAAGGAACACTTATAATCTCTGGTTTAAACATATACTAGGGACATGTCGCAGTTGTAAATTATTACTTTCCCAAAAACTATCGGGTGAATAAAACTTTGCCTAGAAGATCTTAGATATATAAGAATATTTAATATTTTATATAATATATTTTTTATTAACTTAGGCTAAGTGGTTATTTAATTATAAATTATTACATCATTAATAATAATCACCACTATGGTTTTACATTAAAATGGTTAATTTAATTAAAAAATAAATTACTAGTGCATAATTTCCATTTGCCTATTGTTAAATGGTTTATATTTGTATTTATTATAATTTAGGGTTTTAAGACCACCACTTTATGGATTTTGGGCATGGAGAAATAAATAGTTAATTCAAGATATTTAAAAAAATTACTAACATAATTGGTATGTAAGCAATTAAGGTATGTTAAAAGAAATTATTAACATCATTGTATGTAAGCAATTGAACTATTTCTTAATTCATTCACCATTATAAGAAGTAACAAATATTACTTTAACATTGCATAAGGCAAATGGACAAATTATTTTTATTTGCCTTGCCATTGTATCTATAAGTCAAGAATGCTTGTATCACGAGATACTTTTTTTTTTATATATAAAACTTGTTCCATGTTTGCAATGGCATGACACTCATCTATGACAAACCATGCCACTTAAGAAGTGAATGTATATTGCCTTTACCATGTAATTTCATCAAAGATATTGCAAATGGATATAGTATTGAGATGACAATAATGCACATGATAATTAAGAAGTTTTAACTTAATTTAATATTTAAAATTTAATTTAATTAATGGTTTATCGAGTTTCCCTATTTACATGTGGAGCTTCTACCAGGTGATATCCTTGCATAGTGAATGTATACTCCTAACCTATCGACAGTGGTGTCAGTCCAGTATCTCTTTATAATGTAATAAAAATAAGACTTTAAGATAAGTACATTATTTCACCATCATCACAAAAGTTAAAAAAACTAGCTACACCAAAGCTTTATTTGCAAAATTATTACAACAAGAAAGGTTTTTATTATATTATATTTCAATTAATTGTTTTAGCAAAGAAATACATATAAGACTGTGATATTGAATGGGTATATAACTTACATGATTCCAATGTTTTCTACTATCCAAACATCATTAAAATTATCATTATGTAAAAGTTGTGAAGTATATTTATAATAACTATGTGTTAATTTTATTAACAATGTGTATTTAACTAATGGGCATAATAAGTTGGCATGTGCAATCGTGTATATATGCTTTGTAAGGATCAAACTTGAAACCTTTTCGTTAACACACATATGTGTTAGCCAACTTGTTTGTATGATCCTGAATGTTGAATTACACCATCAACAACAAGGTGTATATTCATATGCATGTTCCAGACCAGTTGTGGACCACACATTCCAAACCAGTTGTGGACCATACAATCCTCAGGACCTCAGATATATAAACAGGGTTCCAGTTCTAGGTTTTTCAGAATCATTCAACACCAGTCTTCGGCCTTGTGTTTTATTTTGTATTCATTTCTTTCTTGAATACAATCTCCTCCTTTTAGCTCAAAGGTTCTGTGCTTGTTCTAAAGGTTTCGCCCTTTGCACAAAGTCATGACAGTTTGAATGATTCTCAAGTAGTGACAAGCTTCTGCTTCTGCTTGTCATCGATCCCATTTTCTTTCTTTCTTTCTTCAATTTTCTTCTTTGATTCATCATGTTCGAGCATGCTCTTCGTGAGCAAGTTGCTACCCTCTAGCAGCAGCTCGAACAACTACACTTGAAGAATAATCAGCTCCGACAGCATGCAAATTCTCTAGAACCGAAGATCAGCATGCTTGAAAAGTTCGATGATACTCGATTGAAGTTCTGAGGTTTTCTCAATCAAGTTTGTCTGCAGATCGTGATGCAACTGAGGTGTTATAACACAAAACCTATTAAGGTCGGATTAATCGGGTCGCTGTTTCTAGTTCTACTCTTTCGTGGTTCTTAGCCTTGCTAGAGAACAATGATCCGATCCTTAAGAATTTTGAGGAGTTTGTGAAACGGTTCATGGCGATGTTCAGTGACGTGGATCGTGAGAGTGCTACCATCACCAAACTTTGCTAGCTTCACCAAGGGGTATGTCGGTAGCAGAGTACACGTCGAAGTTCCGACTCCTTGCTGTAATGTCACCTGGGGAGATCGTGCTCTTAAGGAGGTTTTTCGGTTGGGGTTGCAGGACGAAATCAAAGACATGTTGTTGAATTTTGCTATTTTGAAAACCCTTAGCAGCATGATAGAGTTGGCAATCCGTTGTGACAACTGGTTGATTGAGCTGAAATAAGAACGTTGGCATCCTTCTTTCTTCCTGGTGCCGTCTTCTTCCATTTCTTCAGTCCCTGTTTCTTCATTTGTTGATCCATCATCTTCCTTAGAAGAATCATCCCCGATGGAATTAGGGCGATCATGTCAAGGCAAGCTTTTGCCAACCGAATGCCAGAAGTGGATTCAGTACAAGCTTTGTCTGCATTGTGGAGACCCGTATCACAAGCTGGAGAATTGTCATCGACGTCCAAAGCAAGCTCATGAAGTGGCCCTTGTTGTGCTGCTGGGAAACGAAAAGATCCAGTCCGAATAGGAGCCGTCCGACTGGATTGCCGTGGAACAACTCATGTTCCTCAAGGCTCTTCACTCAAAACATCTTCCCTTCTTCATCTTGGATCCATTCCATCCACGAAGGTGTGCAAGCCGTTCCATGTTCTGGTGCAACTGAAGACGCTAGAGGTAGAGTTCTCTAGTAAAGCTTTGGTGGATAGTGGAGCGAATGCAAATTTTATCAATAAGAATTTTGCTATCAAGCACGGGATTCATTTACATCCTTTGAAGACTCCTGGTTCTGTACGGGTCGTTGATGGATGAGATATCAAATCTGGAGCGATAATAAATGACACAGAATTCATTAAGGTCGTTGCTTGTGGTGATGTATGCAACATCTCCTTTAGTATTTTTTCTATTCCAGATTCTATGATTATCCTTGGTTTGCTGTGGATCGAGTTGATGGATCCTGGTTGGAGAGAACATTTCATGAACAGTTTCCCAACTGTTTCAACTTCGGCCACACTCTTTGATTCCGATCCTGTTCCAGTTCCTCCTCCGCTTCAAATCTCGCATATCACCTTGAAGTAGTTCAAGAAAGATAGCCGACATGACCCAACGTCCGTGTTCACGATCAAAGTCTATCCTGCTCTGCTAAAGATGTTTTGTTCCTCTTCCTCATGCCTTATCAAAGCAGTATGCTAATTTCGCAGATGTTTTTGACAAAAAGAAAGCTTTTGCCTTGCCACCACACTGTGAATATGACTGTCCTATCGATTTCATTGAGGGTAAGCAACCATCCTCCAGTCCCATCTATAGTCTCTCGCTAATAGAGTTGGAGATATTGAGGAAATACATTGAGGAGAATCTTGTCACCGGATTTATCCGTCATTCGTGATCACCAACTGGTGCCCCAGTATTCTTTGTTTCCAAGAAGGATGGAAGTCTTTGGCTTGTGGTGGACTACCAGGATTTGAATAAGGTCACTATTTCAAACAAGTATCTTCTCCCGCTCGTCTCCGACATGCTCGAGCGTCTTTTTAGTGCCCGATATTTCACAAAGATCGATTTAAAAGGAGCGTACAATCTCATCCGAATTCGAGAAGGGGACGAGTGAAAACAGCATTTTGTACACGATACAGACATTTCGAGTACGTAGTAATGCTGTTTGGCCTAACAAATGCACATGCTGTTGTCTAACCGTCTTGGTGCCGTCTTCTTCCATTTCTGCAGTCCCTGTTCCCTCATCTGCTGATTCATCATCTTCCTAAGTAGAACCATCCCCGATGGAATTAAGGCAATCACGCCGAGGCAAGCTTTTGCCAACCGAACGTCAGAAGCGGATTCAATACAAGCTTTGTTTGTACTGTGGGGACTCGTACCACAAGTTGGAGAATTGTCATCGATGTCCAAAACAAGCTCGTGAAGTGGCCCTTGTTGTGCTGCCGGGAAACGAGAAGATCCAGCCCGAATAGGAGCCGTCCGGCTGAATTGCCGTGGAACAACTCATGTTCCTCAAGGCTCTTCACTCATAACATCTTCCCTTCCTCATCTTGGATCCATTCCATCCACGAAGGTGTGCAAGTCGTTCCATGTTCCGGTGCAGCTAAAGACACCAGAGGTGGAGTTCTCTGGTAAAGCTTTGGTGGATAGCGGAGCGAACGCAAATTTCATCGACAAGAATTTTGCTGTCAGGCACGGGATCCGTCTATATCCTTTGAAGACTCCTGGTTTTGTACAAGTCGTTGATGGACGAGATATCAAATCTGGAGCGGTAATAAATGACATAGAGTTCGTTGAGGTTGTTGCTTGCGGTGCTGTGTGCAACATCTCCTTCAGTGTTGTTTCTATTCCAGACTCTATGATTATCCTTGGTTTGTCGTGGATCAAGTTGGTGGATCCTGGTTGGAGAGAACGTTTCATGAACAGTTTCCCAGCTATTTCACCTCCAGCCACACTGTTTGATTCTGATCCTGTTCTAGTTCCTCCTCCACTTCGAGTCTCGCATATCACCTTGAAGCAGTTCAAGAAAGATAGCCAACATGACCCAGCATCCCTGTTCACGATCAAAGTCTATTCCTGCTCTGCTAAGGATGTTTCTGTTCCTCTTGCCTTACCAAAGCAGTATGCCGATTTCGCAGACGTCTTAGACAAAAAGAAAGCTTTTGCCTTGCCACCGCACCGTGAGTACGACTGTCCTATCGATCTCGTTGAGGGTAAGCAGCCGTCCTTCGGTCCCATTTACGGTCTCTCACCAACAGAGTTGGAGACATTGAGGAAATACATTGAGGAGAATCTTGTCACCGGATTTATCCGTCATTCGCGATCACCGGCTGGTGCTCCAGTATTCTTTGTTTCTAAGAAGGATGGAAGTCTCCAACTCATGGTGGACTACCGAGATCTGAATAAGGTCACCATTCCAAACAAGTATCCTCTCTCGCTCGTCTCCGATATGCTCGAACGTCTTTCTGGTGCCCGATACTTCACAAAGATCGATTTAAGAGGAGTGTACAATCTCATCCGAATCCGAAAAGGGGACGAGTGAAAAACAGCTTTCCGTACACGCTACGGACATTTTGAGTACGTAGTAATGCTGTTCGGCCTGACAAATGCACCTGCTGTGTTCCAGCACATGGCTAACGATATTTTCCGGGACTTCTTAGATTTGTTTGTCATCATGTACCTAGACGACATCCTGATATTTTCCAAGACTCGAGAAGAACACGAACGGCATGTACGGTTAGTCTTGGAAAAGCTCCGGAAGCACCACTTGTTTGCCAAGTTGGAGAAGTGCTCTTTCAATCAGCAGTCTGTCGAGTTCTTGGGGTACATCATTTCAGCTGAAGGTGTTCATATGGATCCTGCAAAAGTCTGGACTGTATTGGAGTGGGAGAGACCATCAAATGTTCGTGATGTTTGATGTTTCCTCGGGTTTGCAAACTTTTATCAACGTTTCGTTCAGGACTTCTCCAAGATTGCATTGCCATTGACGAAGTTGATTGGCAAGGATGTTCCATTTGTCTGGTCCTCTGAGGCTGAGGAGGCGTTCGAGTTCCTAAAGAAGGCGTTCACCTCGGCACCTGTTCTTATCCATCTTGACCCTGCGAAGCCATATTTTGTGGAAGCTGATGCCTCTGACTTCGCCATTGGTGGAGTGTTGTCCCAGGAAGGTCCAGATCATCTTCTCCATCCCATTGCTTTCCATTCCCGCAAGTTCACTGCACCTGAGATCAACTACGATGTTTACAATAAGGAGCTGCTGGCGATCGTCGATGCCTTTTAGGAGTGGTGCAGATTCCTTGAAGGTTCCCCACATGTGGTTAAGGTGTATTGTGATCACAAGAACCTCCAGTATTGGGCAACAGCACGAGTTCTCAATCGACGTCAGGCGCGATGGGCACAATCTTTGTCCCAGTTCCGATACGTGATTATTCATCGTCCCGGTCGTTTAAATAGCAAATCAGATGCTTTATCTCATCGCAGTTACCTACCTCCTATCACGACCTTGTGCAAAGGGCGAAACCTTTAGAACAAGGGTGGAACCTTGAAAGGAGGAGATTGTATTCAAGAAATATATGAATACAAAATGAAACACAAGGCCGAAGACTGGTGTTGAATGATTCTAAGAAACCTGGAACTGGAACCCTGTTTATATATCTGAGGTCCTGAGGATTGTATGGTCCACAACTGGTCTGGAATGTGTGATCCACAACTGGTCTGGAATGTGTGGTCCACACTGGTCTAGAACATGCGTATGAATATACACCTTGCTGTTGATGGTGTAATTCAGCATCTAGGATCATACAGACCAGTTGGTTAACACGTGTGTGTTAACCAGAAGGTTTCAGGTTTAAGTCCTATGAAAGTTAAAAAATGACCCATGATCCTTACACTATCTCCCCCTTCGATGACGAGCACCGTGTGTCACTAGTCTAGGTTTTGCAGGATATCTCCCACTTCGATGACGAGCACCGCACGTTACTGGTCCAAGTTTTGCAGGATATTGTTGACGAAACGTCACATCAGAGAGTTTGTCGATGATGCGAAATGGCCCCAAGCGTTGATAGTCCAGCTTGTCACAGGGACGTGTGGTTGGTCAATGACGCCACCGTGTGTCACTAGTCCAGGTTTTGCAGGATATCTCCCCTTCAATGACAAGCACCGCACGTTACTGGTCCAGGTTTTGCAGGATATTGTTGACGAAACGTCACATCAGAGAGTTTGTCGATGATGCGAAATGGCCCCAAGCGTTGATAGTCTAGCTTGTCACAGGGACGTGTGGTTGGTCAATGACGCCAGAGGAGCCACACTTGGTCACCAATTGTGAATGCTGGAGGAGAGGAACGGGAATGATTAGCAGCTTGTTGTTGCAAATCCCGAGCGCATTGAAGATGATGCTGCACTTCCTCATGGACATGTTGGAGATGCTCAACACGATCATCGACAGCAGTGGTGAGGCCAGGAACCACGGGCAAGCTGTAGGACTAGCAAGGATGAACACCATAGAACGCGAAAAATGGCGACACACCTATGGATGAGTGTGCTTAATCATCTTGCAGATGAGAAATGAAACACCGAAGATATTATTCCAGAGTCTGAATTGTATGCTTCGATTGTCCATCTGTTTCAGGATGATGTGCAGTAGATAGCTTCTGTCAAGCCACGATCCAGGAAACAGGAAGAGAGCAGGATTCCAAGGACATGAAGGCTTGACTCAGGAACAGGACCGAGAGCAGGACAGGAACCAGGAATAGGAACAGGACGGATCTAGGAAGACAGGATAGGAAGATCCGGAGCAAGACAGGAAAGCACAGGATAGGATCCGGGAGCAAAACAGGAACAGGACAGGATCCCGGAGCAGGACAGGATCCAGGAACAGGACAGGAAATAGGAGCGAGACAGGAACAGGACAGAACAAGACAAGACAAGATTGATCGTAGTAAGACTGGTGTTGATAGTAACTGATTGTACAACAATTAGGTCGGAGCTTTTATGCTCACAACTCCAAGAGCTAATCTAGGCATGCATGCAAAAGTGGTTGCATGCATGCAAAAGTGATTGCATGCATGCAGAGGCTAAGATGAGTCCACATGTCCCTTATCCTCTAGGCATATCCTGTGGCATATCCTGTAGGAATATCCTGCAACCGAATCCTGTGTCCGGAATCCTGGTAGGAATATCCTGTAGGAAAATCCTGCAACCCATATCCTGTATCCGGAATCCTGTAGGAAAGTCCTGCAACCCATGTCCTGTATCCGGAATCCTGTATTCTGTATCGGGTCGTGACAGCACCTCCTCCCTAAAGACGAGTTCCACGAGTCTTGGGACCTGGTTTAGCAGGATAATGCCGATGGAAGGCAGCAACCTTGGAAGAAGCATGGAGTAAGTTGGATGCAGGTTCCCAAGTGCGATCAGTAGGCAGGTACCCTTTCCAATCCACCAAGTATTGGAGTTGGTGACGATGAAGACGAGAGTCAAGGATGGCTGCGACTTCGTACTCAGGTTCCGTGTCAATGACCACAGGAGGGGGAGGAGAAGAAACACGACCGGGAAGAGAAGAAGGATGATACGGCTCCAACAAAGAGGTGTGAAACACAGGATGAAGTTTCACCGTGGATGGTAACTCGAGTCGGAAAGCTACAGGATTTACCTCCGCCACGATCCTATAAGGGCCCAATCGTTGAAAATCCAACTTAGAAGAAGGCCTGTTGGTGCGAATGTGTCGACGAAGAAGCCACACGAGATCACCAATCTTGTATGCAGGTGCCGGCTGACGGTGAGCATCAGCATGATGCTTGTATCGTTCCTGTGCCTGTTGAAGATGAACCTGGAGATCATCCTGTACCTGCCGAAGATGCTGAAGACGATCCTGTACTGCAGGAGCGGAAGAAGGAGAAGCGGAGGAGCAAAGTCAAAACGTGGATGGTGGCCTGTAAGAGCAAAGAAAGGTGTCTGTCCTGTAGATGCGTGGATGGAGTTGTTGTAGGCAAACTCCGCCATTGGAAGGAGGTCCAACCAGTTGTCCTGCTGGTAACTGATGAAGCAACGAAGATACTGTTCTAAGGTCTGAATTGTGCGTTCGGACTGCCCATCGGTTTGTGGGTGATATCCTGAAGAAAGATCCGCTTTGACCTGTAGACTCCGAAGAAGCTCTCGCCAAAACTTGGACATGAATTGTGGACCTCGATCGGAAACAATGCTCTCAGGAAGACCATGATGTCGGAACACCTCGCGGATCACCAACTCGGCAGTTGTCTGACCTGTAGCTGTCTTGTTGCAGGGTAGGAAATGAGCCTGCTTGGTGAAACGGTCAACCACCACAAGAACTGCATCAAATCCACGAGAAGGAGGAAGATCTGTGAGGAAATCCATAGAAATGGATCTCCAAGGAGCAGACGGAACAGGAAGAGGACGAAGAAGACCAGAGGGTGCATGATGAGGCATCTTCGACCTGCTACAAGTGTCACAACTCCGTACAAACCTCTCCACAAAACCTCGCAACCCAGGCCACCAATAGTTGCGAGTCACCAACTCCACTGTCTTGGCCACACCAAAATGTCCTGTAGCCGGGGTATCATGACAATCCTGTACCACACGAGTCCTGGAAATACCAACAGGAACGTACAGGAGACCTTCCCGGTACAGGAGTCCATCCTGTATGGTGAACAGGTTGTAGTCTGGACGGGAACTGGAGGAAGAGGAACTTGCAACGTCAGGATGAATGTGTGAGAACACATTCTTTGCCAAGTCGTCTGTAGCCAACTGCGAACGGACGTCCTGTAGGAGTGTTGAATTTGCTGGAGCCTGATGAACCTGCAGTGCCGCAAGCCGGAAACGATCAGGACCCAACAACACTTGCCTTTGACGTCAAATGCAGGATCGCCCGGGCTTGGTGCAAGGTAAGAGCGCCTAGACAATGCGTCCGCCTTGCCATTCCGAAAGCCGGGCCTGTAGACGATGACGAAGTCAAAACGTGATAGGAACTCTGCCCACCTAGCCTGTCGCCGACTGAGGACCCGAGCCGTTTGAAAGTACTCCAGGTTCTTGTGATCCGTAAGAACTTGTACAGGATGTGCAGCACCTTCCAGGAAATGCCGCCACTCCTCAAACGAATCCACAATGGCCTTGAGTTCCTTGTCATGAATCTCGTAGTTGATCTCCGCCGACAGGAACTTACGAGAGTGAAAAGCTACAGGATGAAGCAACTTGTCCTCTCCAACTTGCGATAGACGGATCCTACTGCAAAATCCGAGGCATCTGCTTCAATGAAGAAAGGATGAGAAGGGTCAGGATGTGCTAAAATCGGAGCTGTCGTGAAAACGTCCTTGAGTGTTGTGAACGCGTGTTCCGCCTTGTCGGACCAAGAGAAAAGTCCTGTGCGCTTGGTGAGTTCTGTGAGTGGAAGTACACGCTTGGAGAAGTCCTGTATGAACCGCCTGTAGAAGTTTGCAAAGCCAAGGAAACATTGTACATCTCGTACCGACTTGGGCCTCTCCCACTCCACGATGGTCTTCACCTTGTGCATGTCCATGGAAACGCCAGCAGGAGAGACGATGTAGCCCAAGAACTCCACCGAATCCCTATCGAAAAAACACTTCTCCAACTTCGCGTACAGGCCATGCTCGCGAAGCCGCTCTAAAACTAGTCGTACATGCTTGTCATGTGCCGCCTGGTCCTTGGAGAAAATCAAGATGTCGTCGAGGTAGATCACCACAAACTGGTCCAAGAAGTCACGGAAAATGTCGTTCACCATGTGTTGGAACACAGCTGGGGCATTGGTAAGGCCGAAAGGCATTACCGTGTACTCAAAATGTCCATACCTTGTACGAAAGGCAGTCTTCCACTCATCGCCGGGACGAATCCGTACAAGGTTGTAGGCTCCTCGTAAGTCGATCTTCGTGAACACCTTTGCTCCTCGCAGCCGATCGAGAAGTTCCGGGATCAATGGCAACGGGTACCGATTCCGAATGGTGACTTGATTCAAACCCCTGTAGTCCACAACCAAACGTAAACTCCCATCCTTCTTCTTGACAAAGAAGATAGGAGCTCCTGCAGGGGACTTTGAGTGACGAATGAAGCCGGATGCCAAGTTGTCCTCGATGTACTGACGAAGAACCTCCAACTCTGTGGGTGACAATGCATAAATCGGTCCGAATGGTGGAGTCTTTCCTTCCGCAAGATCAATAGGACAGTCGTAGGACCTGTGAACAGGAAGAACTGCAGCCTTGTGCTTGTCAAAAACGTCCTTAAAGTCGTGGTACTTGGATGGTAGGGAAGAAGGAGGAGAAGGAGAAGGAGAAGGAGAAAAAACAGGGGAGTCGGATACAGGAAAGGTAGAGAGGACGTAGGAGTTACTTGAAAGGCAAAAAGGTGGAAGGGAGCAGGATCAGTGGCGAGTTCATGCATGGTAGTGGTAAGAACTCGGAGAGGAGAAGGAGGGAGCTGTGACTGAAAAAGAGGAAGGATCTTGGGGATGGAACAGAGCAGGGTAACAGAAAGAAGCAGGATTGGAAAAAACCTGTGTGGTGTTGATGAGTGTACAGGATTGGAAGAATCCTGTACAGGAGTCCGTGGTTGCGCAAGAGTGGAAAAGCCTGCGAATGTGCTGACGAATCAACAGGAGGTGGATCCTGTTGAGGAGGAACCTTCGACACTGATACAGGATTGGAAGAACCCTGTACAGGACACCGCAAACTTACAGGATGGGAGAGCCTGCGGATGTGCTGAGGAACATGAGGTGAATCCTGTCGAGGAGGAGTCTTCAACACTGGTACAGGAACAGGCACGGTCAATCCTGTAGCTTGTACTGCCTCAGATACTAAGGATGTATCCTGCACGCAGGAAGGTACAGGATTGATCCTAGAGTTGGAGAGGAAAACGTGAGCGTCCTAGACCTCCAGTCGATCTGCGGATTTGCAACAACGAACCATGGCATGCCCAAAATGATGGGAGTCGACCGAGTCTTGATCAAGTTGAAGGAAATTGAACAGTTGAATGTGCCATACCTGCAGGAGAGAGGTTCGGTAGCATGGGTAACTGCACCAGAAGCAATTAGACGCCCATCGGCCACCTCTACAGGAACTGCACGCTTCAACTTCACCACCGAAATGCCATGTTGAGTTGCAAACGTGTCATCCATGAAGCATGCATTTGCACCAGTGTCTAACAAGGCAAACTCCATGAGCTCTCGATTATTAAGATGAATGTGTACAGGAAACTTAAGTGACGGGATGGTATGAGCAGCACCAATGGAGCCTGCACCTACGTCCAACTTCGCGGCTCCTAGACGAAGTGGACATTGGAGTTTTCCGACTGAACTTCAGCTTCAACTTCACGCGTCTTGAAGTTCCTGGCTTTAATAGGACAATCTGCCACCTTGTGTCCTGCTCCACCACAATACAAGCACAGGTTCTCACTGCGACGACGTTGCTTCTCGGCAGCGGAAAGAGAGCCACGCTTGGATTTCTCAACCTCCATAGGAACTACTCCAGAAGGTGGTGCAGGAACATGTACCACAGCTGCAGGATTGGTTTGCAGGAACTGTTGACGGGATCTTTCCTGACGACGCTCGAACAAACGGTTGTCGCAACGAACAGCTTGTTGCATGATCTCCGCTAATGTTTGGGCATCCGGTAACGTAAGGAGAAGGTCCTTCACGTCGTCCCTCAACCCAAAACGGAAGTGTTCGATCAATGCAGTCTCGTCCCATGGAATGTTCGTGCAAAGTTGCTGAAATTCGGATGCATAGACGGAAGCTGGTCGGGATCCTTGAGTGAGCTTCCGTAACTTCGTGCATGCAGAACGGTACTTATCAGGATCTCCAAAACAGGCTTCAAAGGCAGCCACGAAACCTTCAAAGTCTTCCATCAATGGATCGTCACGCTCCAGCAAGGGGGCAACCCAAGCCCGTGGAGATCCACTTAGTAAGGATGCCAAAAGACCCACCTTTTGAGCATCAGTCGAGTAGCGCCGTGGTTGCATACGGATCAAGAGCCGGATCTGATTCAGGAAACCTTGGAAATCGGCACGATTACCACTGAACTTCTCTGGCATGCTAACCTTCGGCTCCGAAGAAAAGTTTGATGAAGAGGAACCACCGATGCCTGGGAGAGAGCCTGCGCAGCAGCCTTGGAGGATGCATCAGCAGCTGCATGTGCCGCAGTGGTGGAACCTTGCAGGTCGGTGACCACTTGGCGCAAAGTGGCCAGCTCATGAAGTAGCATTTGGTGCTCGTGTTGAAAAGCGCTCAAAATCAGCCATGATCTAGGAAAGAAAAAAGGAGGAAAATGAAGGAAAGAATCAAGAAAAAGGTAGCTGGAAAACGGAGAACTATGAAGCAGTTACTATCAAACTGTCAAGCCACGATCCAGGAACCAGGAAGAGACAGGATTCCAAGGACATGAAGGCTTGACTCAGGAACAGGACCGAGAGCAGGACAGGAACAGGAATAGGAACAGGACGGATCTAGGAAAGACAGGATCAGGATAGGATCCGGGAGCAAGACAGGAAAGCACAGGATAGGATCCGGAGAAACAGGAACAGGACAGGATCCGGAGCAGGACAGGATCCAGGAACAGGACAGGAAAAGGAGCGAGACAGGAACAGGACAGGAAACAAGACAAGACAAGATTGATCGTAGTAAGACTGGTGTTGATAGTAACTGATTGTACAACAATTAGGTCGGAGCTTTTATGCTCACAACTCCAAGAGCTAATCTAGGCATGCATGCAAAAGTGGTTGCATGCATGCAAAAGTGATTGCATGCATGCAGAGGCTAAGATGAGTCCACATGTCCCTTATCCTCTAGGCATATCCTGTGGCATATCCTGTAGGAATATCCTGCAACCGAATCTGTGTCCGGAATCCTGGTAGGATATCCTGTAGGAAAATCCTGCAACCCATATCCTGTATCCGGAATCCTGTAGGAAAGTCCTACAACCATGTCCTGTATCCGGAATCCTGTATTCTGTATCGGGTCGTGACAGCTTCCAGGAATCTCCGCCAGAATGCCGAAGTGAATTGAGGACCTCAATCAGTGACAAGTTCATCAGGAAAACCATGAAGGCAGAACACCTCCTGGTACACCAGATCTGCAGCATCAGGACCCGAACATGTCTTGTTGCAGGGAACAAAGTGCGCCATCTTAGAGAACCGATCAACAATGACTAAGACAGCATCAAACCCTTTAGAAGGCGGTAAATCCGTGAAGAAATCCATGGTGATGGATGGCCATGGCCGCTGAGCAATAAGAAGAGGCTGTAGTAGTCCAACCGGTCGATGACGAGGAAGCTTTGTACGCTGGCACGTGTCACAAGATCGCACAAATTTCTCAACATACACGCGAAGCCGAGGCCACCAGAACACCTATTGTACCAGCTCAATCGTCTTTCGAATGCCAAAATGTCCTACAGCTGTGTTGTCATGACAGTGTTGGACAGCTCGCAACCTCAGTTCTCCGTCCGGAACATAGATTTGGATATGGTGGTACAGCAACCCATTATGAAGATGGAAAGCAGCATAATCTCGTAGTTGTGACCCTGAAGACAATGGCTGAACTCGTCGAACATGTGCAAGGACATCACGAGCAAACTCGTCTTGAGGGAGATTTTCTCAGATTGGATCCAAAAACGAAGTGTCAACTGGAGCAGAAGTACGGGAAAGCGCGTTCACCAACAACTAGTCAGAGCTCAGAATGACTTGTTCTTATTGATCAAATCGGATTTCACTTGGTACTGGAGCTAGGTAATTGCGACGAGATAAGGCATCTGCTTTGCCATTTAGACGACCGGGACGATGAATAATCTCGTATCGGAACCGGGACAAAGACTGTGCCCATCGCGCCTGACGTCGATTGAGAACTCGTGTTGTTGCCTAGTACTGAAGGTTCTTGTGATCACAATACACCTTAACCACATGCGGGGAACCTTCAAGAAATCTACGCCACTCCTCAAAGGCATCGACGATCGCCAGTAGTAGCTCCTTGTTGTAGACATCGTAGTTGATCTTAGGTGCAGTGAACTTGCGGGAATGGAAAGCAATGGGATGAAGAAGATGATCTGGACCTTCCTGGGACAACACTCCACCAATGGCGAAGTCAGAGGCATCAGCTTCCACGAAATATGGCTTCGCAGGGTCAGGATGGATAAGAACAGGTGCCGAGGTGAACGCCTTCTTTAGGAACTTGAACACCTCCTCAGCCTCAGAGGACCAGACAAATGGAACATCCTTGCCAGTCAACTTCGTCAATGGCAATGCAATCTTGGAGAAATCCCGAACGAAACGTCGATAAAAGTTCGCAAACCCGAGGAAACATCGAACATCACGAACATCATTTCAGCTGAAGGTGTTCACATAGATCCTGCAAAAGTCTGGACTGTATTGGAGTGGGAGAGACCATCAAATGTACCCTAGGAACTCGACAGACTGCTGATTGAAAGAGCACTTCTCCAACTTGGCAAACAAGTGGTGCTTCTGGAGCCTCTCCAAGACTAACCATACATGCCGTTCGTTCTTCTCGAGTCTTGGAAAATATCAGGATGTCGTCTAGGTACATGATGACAAACAAATCCAAGAAGTCCTGGAAAATATTGTTAGTCATGTGCTGGAACACAGCATGTGCATTTGTGAAGCCAAACGGCATTACTACGTACTCGAAATGTCCGTAGCGTGTACGGAAAGATGTTTTCCACTCGTCCCTTTCTCGAATTCGAATGAGATTGTACGCTCCTCTTAAATTGATCTTTGTGAAGTACCGGGCACCAGAAAGACGTTTGAGCATGTCGGAGACAAGCGGGAGAGGATACTTATTTGGAATGGTGACCTTATTCAGATCTCGGTAGTCCACTACGAGCCGGAGACTTCCATCCTTCTTGGAAATAAAGAATACTGGAGCACCAGTCGGTGATAGCGAATGACAGATAAATCCGGTGACAAGATTCTCCTTAATGTATTTCCTCAATGTCTCCAACTCTATTGGTGAGAGACCATAAATGGGACCGGAGGACGGCTGCTTACCCTCAATGAGATCGATAGGACAGTCGTACTCATGGTGCGATGGCAAGGCAGAAGCTTTCTTTTTGTCAAAGACGTCTGCGAAATCGGCATATTGCTTTGGTAAGGCAAGAAGAACAGAAACATCCTTAACAGAGCAGGAATAGACTTTGATCGTGAACAGGGATGCTGGGTCATGTCGGCTATCTTTCTTGAACTGCTTCAAGGTGATATGCGAGACTCGAAGTGGAGGAGGAACTAGAACAGGATCAGAATCAAACAGTGTGGCTGGAGTTGAAACAGCTGGGAAACTGTTCATGAAACATTCTCTCCAACCAGGATCCACCAACTCGATCCACGACAAACCAAGGATAATCGTAGAGTCTAGAATAGAAACAACACTGAAGGAGATGTTGCACACAGCACCGCAAGCAACAACCTCAACGAACTCCATGTCATTTATTACCGCTCCAGATTTGATATCTCGTCCATCAACGACTTGTACAGAACCAGGAGTCTTCAAAGGATATAGACGGATCCCGTGCCTGATAGCAAAATTCTTGTCAATGAAATTTGCGTTCGCTCCGCTATCCACCAAAGCTTTACCAGAGAACTCCACATCTGGTGTCTTGGAACATGGAACGGCTTGCACACCTTCGTGGATGGAATGGATCCAAGATGAGGAAGGGAAGATGTTATGAGTGAAGAGCCTTGAGGAACATGAGTTGTTCCACGGCAATCCAGCCGGACGGCTCCTATTCGGGCTGGATCTTCTCGTTTCCCGGCAGCACAGCAAGGGCCACTTCACGAGCTTGTTTTGGACATCGATGATAATTCTTCAACTTGTGGTACAGGTCCCCACAATACAAACAAAGCTTGTACTGAATCCGCTTCTGACATTCGGTTGGCAAAAGCTTGCCTTGGCGTGATCACCCTAATTCCATCGGGGATGGTTCTACTGAGGAAGATGATGAATCAGCAGATGAGGGAACATGGACTGCAGAAATGAAAGAAGACGAAAGAAGGATGCCGATGTTCTTGTTTCCGCTCGATCAACCGGTTGTCACAACGAATTGCCAACTCGATCATGCTGGTGAGGGTTTCTGGAACCGCAAAGTTCAGCAACATGTATTTGACCTCGTTCTGCAACCCCGACCGGAAAACCTCCTTGAGAGCATAATCTCCCCATGTGACATTACAAGCAAGAAGTTGAAACTTCGATGCATACTCTGCTACTGACATACCCCCTTGGTGAAGCGGACTGAGTTTGGTGATGGCAGCACTCTCACGATCCATATCACTGAACATCGCCATGAACCGTTCCACAAACTCGTCAAAATTCTTAAGGATCGGATCATTGTTCTTCAGCAAGGCTGAGAACCATGAAAGAGCAGAACCAGAAAGCAGCGACCCGATCAATCCAACCTTAATGGGTTCTGTGCTGTAGCGCTTCGGCTGCATCACGATCCGTAAACAAACTTGATTGAGAAAACCTCAGAACTTCGATCGGGTACTATCGAACTTTTCGGGCATACTGATCTTTGGCTCTGGAGAATTTGCACGCTGTCAAAGCTGATCATTCTCCATGTGTAGTTGTTTGAGCTGCTGCTGGAGGGCAGCAACTTGTTCATGAAGAGCATGCTCGGACATGATGAGTCGAAGAAGAAAGAATCAAAAAAAAAAGAGAAGAAAATCAGAAAAGAAAAAGAAAAGAAAAAATCGAAAAGAAAATTAAAAAGAGAGAAAGAAAGAAAATAGGATCGATGACAAGCGAAAACAGAAGCTTGTCACTACCTCAGAATCATTCAAACTGTCACGACCTTGTGCAAAGGGCAGAACCTTTAGAACAAGGGTGGAACCTTGAAAGGAGGAGATTGTATTTAAGAAAGATATGAATACAAAATGAAACACAAGGCCGAAGACTAGTGTTGAATGATTCTGAGAAAGCTAAAACTAGAACCCTGTTTATATATCTGAGGTCCTGAGGATTGTATGGTCCACAACTAGTCTGGAATGTGTGATCCACAATTGGTCTGGAATGTGTGGTCCACAACTGGTCTGGAACATGCGTATGAATATACACCTTGCTGTTGATGGTGTAGTTCAGCATCCAAGATCATACGGACCAGTTGGTTAACACGTGTGTGTTAGTTATTGGTGAATGCGCTTTCCCGTTCTTCTGCTCCAGTTGACACTTCGTTTTTGGATCTAATCCAAGAAAATCTCCCTCAAGACGAGTTTGCTCGTGATGTCCTTACACATGTTCGACGAGTTCAGCTATTGTCTTCAGGGTCACAACTATGAGATTATGCTGCTTTACATCTTCATAATGGGTTGTTGTACCACCACATCCAAATCTATGTTCCGGACGGAGAACTGAGGTTGCAAGCTGTCCAACACTGCCATGACAACACAGCTGCAGGACATTTTGGCATTCGAAAGATGATCGAGCTGGTACAACGGGTGTTCTGGTGGCCTCGGCTTCGCGTGTATGTTGAGAGATTTGTGCAATCTTGTGACATGTGCCAGCGTACAAAGCTTCCTCGTCATCGATCGGTTAGACTACTACAGCCTCTTCCTATTGCTCAGCGGCCATGGTCATCCATCACCATGGATTTCCTCATGGATTTACTGCCTTCTAGAGGGTTTGATGCTGTCCTAGTCATTGTTGATCGGTTCTCTAAGATGGCGCACTTTGTTCCCTGCAACAAGACATGTTCGGGTCCTAATGCTGCAGATTTGGTGTACCGGGAGGTGTTCCGCCTTCATGGTCTTCCTGATGAACTTGTCATTGATCAAGGTCCTCAGTTTACTTTGGCATTCTTGCGAAAATTCCTAAATCGGCTACGTATCACCGGGAAGCTGTCTACTGCACATCATCCTGAAACAAATGGACAATCAGAGCGCACAATTCAGACTCTGGAACAATATCTTCGGTGTTTCATTTCTCATCTGCAAGATGATTGGGTCGATCTCCTTCCTACTGTCGAGTTCGACAACACGGCACACTCATCTATAGGTGTGTCGCCATTTTTCGCGTTCTCTGGTGTTCATCCTCGCTGGTCCTACAGCTTGCCCGTGGTTCCTAGCCTCACCACTGCTGCCGATGATTGTGTTGAGCATCTCCAACAGGTCCATAAGGAAGTGCAGTATCATCTTCAATGCACTCGGGATTTGCAACAACAAGCTGCTAATCGTTCCCGTTCCTTTCCTCCAGCATTCACAATTGGTGACCAAGTGTGGCTCCTCCGGCGTCATTGGCCAACCACACATCCCTGTGACAAGCTGGATTATCAACGCTTGGGGCCATTTCGCATCATCGACAAACTCTCTAATGTGACGTTTCGTCTCGAGCTTCCGCCAACCATCCGGATCCATCCCGTGTTCCATGTTTCTTTGTTGGAGCCTTATCATGCTCCTTCTGAACCTGGCCGACTTATTCCACCACCTCCTCCAATTACAGTTGCTGGTGAACCTGAGTTCGAGGTTGCTACAATTCACAATTGGTGACCAAGTGTGGCTCCTCCGGCGTCATTGGCCAACCACACGTCCCTGTGACAAGCTGGACTATCAATGCTTGGGGCCATTTCGCATCATCAACAAACTCTCTGATGTGACGTTTCATCCGGATCTTGGGAGCCTGCTACTCATCTTGTTCATGCTCATGATCTTGTTGCCGAGTTCCATCAACGATATCCTGCAAAACCTGGACCAGTGACAAGCTGGACTATCAACGCTTGGGGCCATTTCACATCATCGACAAACTCTCTGATGTGACGTTTCATCAGGATCTTGGGAGCCTATTGCTCATCTTGTTCATGCTCCTGATCTTATTGCTGAGTTCCATCAACGGTATCCTGCAAAACCTGGATCAGGAGCCTACTGCTCATCTTGTTCATGCTCCTGATCTTATTGCTGAGTTCCATCAACGATATCCTGCAAAACCTGGACCAGTGACGCGCGGTGCTTGTCATCGAAGGGGGAGATAGTGTAAGAATCATGGGTCATTTTTTGCCTTTCACATGACTTAAACCCGAAACCTTTTGGCTAACACACACATGTGTTAACCAACTGGTCCGTATGATCCTGAATGCTGAACTATACCATCAACAGCAAGGCGTATATTCATACGCATGTTCCAGACTATTGTGGACCACACATTCCAGACCAGTTGTGGATCACACATTTTAGACCAATTGTGGACCATACAATCCTCAGGACCTTAGATATATAAACAGGGTTCCAGTTCTAGGTTTCTTAGAATCATTCAACACCAGTCTTCGGCCTTGTGTTTTATTTTGTATTTATTTCTTTCTTGAATACAATCTCCTCCTTTCAAGGTTCCACCCTTGTTCTAAAGGTTTCGCCCTTTGCACAAGGTCGTGACAGTGTTCATCCTCGCTGGTCCTTGCGGATTTGCAACAACAAGCTGCTGATCGTTTCCGTTCCTCTCCTCCAGCATTCACAGTTGGTGACCAAGTGTGGCTCCTCCAGCGTCATTGGCCAACAACACGTCCCTGTGACAAGCTGGATTATCAACGCTTGGGCCCAATTTGCATCATCGAGAGACTCTTTGATGTGACGTTTTGTCTTGAGCTTCCACCAACCATCCGGATCCATCCCGTGTTCCATGTTTCTTTGTTGGAGCCTTATCATGCTCCTTCTAAACCCGGCCGACTTCTTCCACCACCTCCTCCGGTTACAGTTGCTGGTGAACTTGAGTTTGAGGTTACTACAATTCTTGAGTTTGAGGTTGCTGCAATTCTTGAGTTTGAGGTTGCTGCAATTCTTGAGTTTGAGGTTGCTGCAATTTTTAACTCCAAACTTGTTCATGGTCAGCTCACTATTTTGTGGACTGGTCGGTTATCCGCCCAGTGAACGCACTTGGGAGCCTATTGCTCATCTTGTTCATGCTTCTGATCTTGTTGTCGATGATGGAACCCAGCGAACGCACTTGGGAGTGCCTATTGCTCATCTTGTTCATGCTTCTGATCTTGTTGTCGAGTTCCATCATCGATATCCTGCAAAACCTGGACCAGTGATGTGCGGTGCTCGTCATCAAAGGGGGGGATAGTGTAAGGATCATGGGTTATTTTTTGCCTTGCCTTTCATAGGACTCGAACCCGAGACCTTTCCGCTAACACTATTAGCCAACTTGTTTATATGATCCTGGATGCTGAATTACACCATTAACAACAAGGCGTATATTCATGTGCATGTTCCAGATCAGTTGTGGACCACACATTCTAGATCAGTTGTGGACCACACAATCCTCAAGACCTCAGATATATAAATAGGGTTCCAGTTCCAGGTTTCTCAGAATCATTCAACACTAGTCTTCGGGCTTATGTTTCATTTTGTATTCATTTCTCTCTTGAATACAATATCTTCCTTTCAGCTCAAAGGTTTCACCTTTGTTTTAAAGGTTTTGCCCTTTGCACAAAGTCGTGACATGCTTATTATAAATAAATAAATTGTAAGAATACACTCATAGCCCTTCTTCCAACTACTAATAAGTACCCACTATGTTATATTAAAAATGATCATCTTTTCATATCTTTTATGTGTTGTGTGTGTGTGTGCACATAGCACTTAAACAAACTCTCTCCTATATGTACCCAACATGCACACATGCACACACACAAAAACTCATTGCAAATAAAAATCTCAAAAACTATACAACTTATAGCAAAGGGTTCCTATATTAACACTTAATAAGTTTTAGAAACTATACAACTTATTACAGGGATTTCTGTAATATTTCTAGTAAGTTGTAAATTGCTTACAACTTAAACAGAGTTATCCTCCACTTTGAAATGGTGTCAGCCATCTCCCTCTCGCTTGTCATATGACACCATGAAGAGTAATATATACTCTTCTAACATGAAGTTGAGAAGTTCATCTTTATATCCTATGGAGCCATGATTCATTTCCTTGGCTCCCCATCTAGCCTATTTAGCTCCTACTAGATTTAATACACACTTGATGTTTATGTAGTTTTTAAACTCCTTTTTATTTTTCTTAAACTTGTCTTACATACTTTTCTCCACTGCTACTTCAAATTGTTTTTAACAAAGTGCTTGCGAAAACACATGTGTGCATGCATTACGTGAGAGATAAATCTTTGTGTAAGTTCAAACATTTGAGGGAAAAAAAAAAGAATAATATCAAAGAAGAAATAAAGAATGTGGCAAAGGGCTCATTCAAAATTTAAAAAGAATTATGTGAAGGTCTCCATAAATATGTATGTATATATGATCAATCAGAATACTAGATGGTATATCCATGTCATAAAGCTATACATGTGTATGTAATATTTATCTAATGGAAGTATATAGCTTGGAGAGTGCAACATGAGATTCCTCATCTTCACAATCAATAGTCAAGATCTGTTGAGCAACATGCTCACCGAGCTTCAAGTTCCCATGTATATCTTAAGCAACCAACACATGAGTCCACAGAACGACATTTCAAAAGGCATCGTGTGTAATAACACCTCAACTTTAGCTAATTTCATGGGTGGGTCTATACAACATAGTGCATACACAATGAGCACAAATGATGGAAACATCATACACACATATATGTATGGGTGAACACAACACCTCAAGCGCAAAACACTCACATAGATGCGCATGCACGCACGCACACCCCTAAACCTCAATTTAACTAAGCATTATCTAAGCAAAGTTTTACAATGTCTCCATAGTGATACAAATATAATGCTAGATTAAGCTAGTGGCTTCATGATTATGCACATGTATGGAGAGAAAGAGACACTTGAGAATAGGAAGGAGCCCATAAGCTATTGAAGAATCCTTCAAGGCATTAAAGACAACAATTTTGTGTCTTTTTCATGAATTGATAATTTTAAAATGGTTGTCCTTATTGCCTTAAGTTCAATATCAAGTTTAAAACTTTATTCCTTGTCCTCTTGTGCATCTTTGTTAGTCATAGATAATTCAAGGTGGTGTCTTGGCCGCAAAGGACATAAAGCGCTAGCAGCCAAGAAGATCCAAGGAGAGATGCAACGATGCTGTGCATTGATCGGAGGTGGTTTTTTAGTGAGATCCCTGCGCCGTAAGGGTGGTTGGTTTCGGGTGGTTGTCTCATGCAGCATCTAATGAATCGTTGTTTGCCTTTATTGTCAATAACATCACCGTGAACTTCTTTGATGATATGGCCCTACTACTCATGAACTTATTAATAAGAGAATATCATTTGTTTTCATGTTGTTGCTAAAGACTTCATTATAAGCCTTCAACTTTTATACTCTATATACTTTATTTTTTACTTATTAAGACATGCCTTTACATCCTTTTAAAATTTGGAGATTGTGTTGTACAAAACTTAACATTAAAAAGGTTTGAAATAGATAAGAAAACATAACTTACTAACAAATTTAGTATGTATAATTTGTCACAGATTGACTCTTTGCTTTGGGGTTTATTAAATTTTTAAAGCAGTTATTTTTTAAAACTAATGAGTTGCTCCACATGTTTATTTTTTCATTAAATCCTTCTTTACTTTCTTAGACCCTCTTTCAACTCTAAAAGGCCTACTATATGTTTTCTTAATGTTTTTTTTGGGGATTTCTTACAATACAAATATAAAAGAGGTAATAAAATTAAAAAAAAAGAGCACATGCACATCAAATTCCTTAAGAGCAAGGAAGAGAGTAGATCAAATGGCAATTAACATAGGTCATGGCAACTTGAATGGCAGCACTATATATAAATCTCCACGAGCTCATGCACATGTTGCATCCATTTTAATAATTCTTAAAAACAAATTCTACACATGTTACCAATTGGTGGATGATAGTCATACACTGGGCAAAATTATTTCATATCACCAAAAAAACAATGTAGGTGCCACTTTGATCATGGATTCACAAAAGCAACATGTGAATCCTTGATATATAAAAAATTAAGAATTTCTTATAATTTTATTAAATAAATAGTCACTCATTAGTGGAAAGTGAGTCTTAATTTATTAAATTGAATTTATATAAATTAGCTCAAATTTATTAAATATACATAAATTGACTCAAATTTACGATTTGTGAGTAACTTGCTATTCAAAAACAAAAAACTAAGCTAAAGAAATAAATTAATTTATTGTATTTGTTGAAAAGGAAATGAGTAATAAATATAAATATTGATGGTAAAAGTACTTTTTGACAAAAATAAGGATTAAGTAAAAATCATAAGGTATTGTTTTAAAATTCATCTTTAATATATTGATCATGGTTAAAGTGGTGCATGAAAAGAACAAGGTTTGATATAAGATTTACAAACAAATTAAGAAGAATAAAAATGTCATTGTAAAAGAAAGAGCAAAAACTTAAAAACAAGTGTCTTTAAAGAGTAAGGAGCAAGCAATACATATAAGTAAATTACATGCGTTTTAATTAAGTAATAACTCACTAAAAGAATGCAATCAAGAAAATGTTGAAATTAAGATAATTAAATTAATGAGATATGCATATTTTATTGAAAAAGGAAATCTTCTAACGACTAAATAAATAAATGATCATACTTAATATATTAAACGGTTTTGAAATGCTATCTCATTACAATGATAAATGCATGTTTTAAATTCATTATTGCATTTTCAAATGCTTAAAACAATATATTATCTAAAGTGATAAACAATCCATTTTGGGTTTAATGGTTGATCAGTAGCTAAATTTTATAATACTTAAAAAGATTGATTATTATTGAGCTTTGTTTAAAGTAGAATGTTCTAATCAAATGTGAGTGGAAGAACTCTAATGGATTTAAAAAGCATTGGGTGGTTCAATCCTTACACGCTAATGTATATGAAAAAATTATCAAACTTGTTGAAAATGATTATTATTGGGATGGTGCAATGCTCATCTCTTATCATTTGTAAAATGAGACATGGTAAAAACCAAGTTTAAGAATGGAATGAATACTAAGTCTTGGGTAATTTTATTAAAAGTTTTAATTTTATTAAGGCTTTAGCAAAATACCAATGTTTTTTAATAAATCTTGCTATAAGAAGACTGAAAGACAACGATGAAATGATAGAAAGTGATGCAGAGACAAGCAGTGTCCTTAATTTACACAATTAAATTTATGTATTTTTGTAATAGGAATATGTCAAAATTATTTTAAAATTTCTAATTAGCTTAAAAGGAATCAGAAAATTTCCCAGTAAGAAAAATACGGCTAAACCTTGAGATAAGGAGTTATGTTAACTAAGTCAATGACGGTCAAAGTTAATGCCAATAACAAATTCAAATGGTTAATGATGAATTTGGAATTGTAAGATCTATGTGTACAACTGCATGTACACATATTATTATTAGCGTAGTGGGTTTTGATAGCCATCGGATTAGTTTCAATCTAGACCACTCGCTTTTGTATATAAGTTAGGGTTCTTTGACTAGTGAGATACACATTTCTATATTTTGAGCTCTCACATTGGTGGAGGTGAGGGGTAGCTTTAATTGTCCCTATGAAGCACTCGGATTTGTGTTGTTCTTATAGATCTTTTTTGTCTTTTTAAGATCTAGCTTTTCCATTGTATAGATCTATTCTTTCCTTGTAGATTTTGTATTTTCTTCTCAATTCATCCATGGATGCATAACAGGCAAATCCTTCGTCTGTGTAGTAACTACTCATGCAGTTATTGGATGCCATGCAAATGCAACTGAACAATCATTCTCAGTTAATGGCGGCACTCACAGCCCATGGTACTCCTCCTTATGTTCCTATTGCAAATCCTCGCATCGAACTGGATTTCTTTTGCAAAAATCCTGAGGATAATGTATACCTTTGGTTTGACCACTTCACCGTGGTTGCCACATATCATTCATGGGATGGTGCTCAATGTTTGCGCAAGTTTCTTACTTGTTTTCATGGCAATAGTACAATGGTCTGGATATTGCAACTCGTGAGGATTGAAATATTCTTTTAAAAATCTTCAAATAGCATTTGGGCATGCGGACGACTGTGACGATACTTTTTAATAGCTGCATTGTATTCGTCATGAGCCATTTGAGTCGGTGATGCAGTTTAATATTTGCTTTCGAAGCCTTTTCTATGTGCAGAGCCTAACATGTTGGAACGCATGTTATGACCAGCACTTTGTCAAGACCTTGTGGGGCTTGTGCATGCACTAGCTTCAGTGACTCTTGACGATGCTTTGAGTTTAGCACAATGATATGAGTCATCACCTCTCCCACTTGCATCTTCATGTTCTCTCGTTCCATTTCATGTGGGGGATGATCCTGCTTCGATGGAGATTGATGATGTTGCTGCTCGTGTATTAGCACAAGGTTGGGCCCGTGGACGAGGACATGGACGTGTAGTTTATTATTGGGCGTGTTATGAGGTTGGACACATGTATCAGCGTTATCAACGGTTTCTCAATTGGCGTCCCCATTTCTGAGGTGGAGGCCTTAGTGTTAACAACATTTGATTGGCACTGTTGCAGTAGAAGGTCTTGATGCAGTGGATCTTTCGGGAAACGACGAATCGCACGAGTAAAGGGGGGTCCTTGTGCGAATAAATTAGTGACCCCTCTGTCTTTCTTTCGAGAGTATCATCAAGGGGTTCACTTGGCACCAATTCATCTAGTTTTCACTTTTCAAGTTCGATTTAATCACCTATTTTCCTTTTAGTGTTGGTGGATACAAATTAAGTTTGTTCTTTATTTCTCAATTTGTTGCTACATGCTGCAACCTTCATTTGCGTTGTGTTGTAGAACCAATTTTCATTCTGTACGGTAATGGACACACTCATGCTTATTTGCAAAATGAAGTTGACATTTTTGTTCGTATGGATGATTGTGAGTTTGAGCTTTAATCTTTACGGGTGGTGCCGAGTCAAGCTTTTCACCTTACTCTTGGTATGGATTAGTTGAATCGCAATCATGCAAAGTGTGACTTTGAAAAATTTCCTTCCTATTTGACTCTCCGTCATCTTTCTTTTATTTTTTTTATTTTTATTCCACTTCATCCATTTACTTCCACCTTTATTTTCATCACTTTTGTTTCACCTTTACTTCCAATCATCTTCTCTTCATGCTCTTCTTTTCCCTCTTTGGTCATCCAGATGATCGTTCGTGCTACAGTCGTTAATCAATTAAAGAAGGAGTATGTTGATTTTTTCAACTTCGATTTGTTATCTGGGGTCAAGATTGTGACAAGCCACCCTATTCTAACTGGGGATGCTAGGCCAATTAAGGTATCTATTCAATGTTGGTTAACAAAGGAGCTCAAGATCTTATGAGGAAATGTTAATAAAATGTTGGAGAAAGGTGTTATTCAAAAATCTCAAAATCCTTAAGTGTGCAAGCCTCATCTTGTGACAAAGTCGGATGGAAACATTCGATTCTACATCAAATATCACCCATTCAATGATGTAACCATTTCAGATGTGTACCCACTTCCTCATACTGCAGATCTTTTTGATCGACTAGGCATAGCCATTAGTTCACCAAGTAAGATCTTGCCTTTGGATATTAACAAGTTTCGATGATTGACATGGACATTCTCAAGACTGCTTTTCGGACACCATTTGGCTTGTATGAGTTCTTGGTGATACCTTTTAGTTTGAGCAATGATGGACGAGGTTCTCTGCAATATGCTGGAAGTAACTGTTAACTTCATCAATGATGTTTTAATCCACTTGGACGGAACGTGAGAGGAGCATGTCGGTGATGTACGCAAGGTTTTAAGTTGGTTTGAAGCTGAAGCCATCTAAGTGTTTGTTTGGATTTAAGGATACCACTTATTTTAGTTATCGCATTTCTCGTGAAGGTTTGCAAGTCGATTCTAACAAACTTGTTGTAGTTTTGAAGTTCCCTAGTACGCCGAACGATGTGCAATTCTTTCTTAGCAAGGTACAATATTTGGACCATTTTGTGGATCATCTTTCAGATTGTATTATACCATTGTGGGCGTTGCTAAAGTCGTCAATGACTTCTTTTGTTTCATCTAAGGATTGCAAACAAGCATTTGCAGATCTCAAAGAGCTATTAACGACTACTCCAGTTTTAGCGTACCTTGATTACACTCATCCTTTCATTTTGCGCGTAGATACTTCTAACATTGGTCTCGGGGGTGTATTGATGCAAGAGAGTACGAGTGTCCCTGGTCAACGATATCCCATTGTGTATATCAGTCGTACGTTGCAACTAGTAGAGGTGAACTACTCCATAACAAAAAAGGAGTGTCTAGCAACGTTTGGGGTTTTAAGAAGCTCCATGTCTACTTGCATGGTTCTTAGACGCTGTTAAAAAGCGATCATGCAGTTTGTTAAAGCGGAAGAATTTGATTGGTCGTACTGCTCGGTGGGCCTTGAAGCTTCAAATTTACGATTTTGAGGTTGTTCATCGCTTAAGGAGTTCCATGGCTGGTGCTGGTGCTCTTTCTCGGGCTCCTCTTCCACCTTCTTTCTCTTCTTCTGCCCCTGAGGAGCCAATTGTTCCAGCATTAGTGAACTTTTTGGACGAAGATTCCGTACCATCAATAGTTGTTGTATTTGATGTTCAAGGGTCCATAAAATGCAGAGTTGGATTTGCCGTCTTTGGATGAGGTTCGGGAAGTTCAAAAGGTTGGTTTAAAAATCCTGCATCACTTGCTGATGACTTGCCTTTCAGGCATTTACATTTACAATATTGCCTTCAAGACGACTTTTTTTATTTTGTGGGGGCTGATTGAGATGATCATTTACAGTTGGTAGTGCCTTCGGTCTTTGTTCCATGCTTTCTCCACACTTACCATGACTCTCTTATTCTCAGCGGGCACATGGGACATCGTCCTGTAATGGAGAAGCTGGACAAAGTTGCGAGGAGATGTGATTTAGTACGTGCGTATTTGTGTGTGGTGCCAAGCTTGCAATACTCCCCCGTGTACTTCGGAAGAACAATTGGAGTCAATTGCAGTTTCTCGTCCGTTTGAGTTGATCTGATGGAACCTTTTTCGTAGTCGACTGTTGGCAATGAGTACATTATTATGGCTTTTGACTACCTAACTCGTTGGGTAGAAGTTAGTGCTCTTGCTAGTGCGATTGCTTCTATTGTTGATTAATTTCTTCTTAATTGAGTTGTGTTTTAACATTCTTATTTGAAGCAAATTCTCTCAAATAATGATCCTACATTTATGGTCGAGGCATTTCATGTCTTGACGTCTCAACTAGGGATACGCCACACTTTTACAAGTGCTTATCAGACTCAGATAAATGGTTTGGTGGAACAACTCATCAAGGATGATTGCGAAGTATGTGAACTTTCAACATTCGGATTGGGATAGTTATATACCGTCTCTCTGATATGTTTATGTCACTGGAGTACAAAATTTTGTTGGTACTTCCCCATATAAGCTCTTGTATGGTCATGATCCGGTGTTGCTGATGAAGTTGGGTTTGCCTTCTCAGTTACCGCAAGCTGCTAATGCTAGGTCATGGGATCAGTATCTGACAAGCATTCTTCTATTGGTTCATGAGGAGTCAACAGAACACTTGAGCCGTGTACAAGTAGGATAATAACAATGTTACAACTCACACCATCGTCCTCTTGTGGAGTACAAGGTTGATGAACTAAGAGTCTCCTTCCTCAGTGGAAAGGATTGTATCAAGTGCTACAGCAAGTAGGGCCGCAAGTTTATGAGGTTTGACATGACATTCAACCCGATCCTCCTAAGATTGTACACGTGTAATAATTGAAGCGTGTTGTGCAACAGGAACAAGTTGTGCCTCCTCACTGTGTTCTTCCAAATCCTAGCCCATCTATTACAAAACCCTAACCAAATTACATCCTTCCGAAAGGAAGAGATGATGTAAGATTCATGTGTACGATTGCATGTGCACATATTATTATTAGCGTAGTGGGTTTTGATAACCATCGAATTGGTTTGAATCTGGACAACTAGCTCTTATATATAAGTTAGAGTTCTTGAACTAATGAAATACACATTTCTATATTCTAAGGTCTCACATAATGTAAATTTTAATGTTAAGAATACTCAAAGCTACTTAATAACAAGGACATAATTAATTACAACTTTGGGCCACTCAAATGAATATATTCATAAAACATAAAGAAAGTGATATATAAAGTGTGTTATTGTGCAATTAGCAGCGACAGGTTCTCACCAATTTAAATATGTTGGTTCCTATATAGAATATCAATACTATGTTGGTAATAGAAACGGGTTTTCTTTAAGAGACGATATTTAACGGAAGAGCTTCATAAGCATTATGATAACAACCGTGCTTATGTAATCGAATCTCTCTTGCCATGTGGCACATATGCAACGCGTGGCGCTGGCACACGAAAAGTCAAGTCACATAAGTATATACATACACGTGGATACAGTACGCTCCATACACCTTGATCTCAACTTTATAATAAAATAAACAACGCTCTCCCCGGTAAAAACCAGAAAACAAAAGAGATAAATTGTTAATGACCTATTTATCTGCATATTGCTGCAAATTACAAGTCGAACCCGCACACACACGCACAAGTGTGTATGTGTGCTTGTTTCAAAGCTAATAATAAATTTTATTGTTTATTCGGAATAAATACGTTAATTAGACTTATTATAATAAAAAAAAGAATCTATAAATCTTTTTCTAACCTAACATGTTAACGTCGTTGAATATAGAGTCAAATTATCATAATTAAATATCCCCAGAGAATTAAACTGCAAATTTTTTTTTTTGATATATACTAATAAATGTTATAAATTTATATATATGGCTGACAGATATCTATTCTCCAAATAAACCTTCAGATTGACCTTAATAGTCTTCATATTATTAACTTTTGAGTCAAATTTATCGTGTGATTTAAAAAACGTTATTCAATAATATTTGCTAAGTTTGACCCAAGGTAAACTTTGAAGATTATTTAAGTAATTTTCCCACGTATTAAGTAAGTATTATTTCACTTGTGATCGTGGTAAATGTATTAATCATACATAAGTATATTATCTTAGTTAATCACTTAATTATATACATATTACATATATATTGCGATGTGGAAAATAATGTAAAGCATTCAACGTCTCGAGAGACTTGAGTTAAATATTTATATATATGTTATTAAATTTACACAATGATCTTTATATCATTAATTAACTCATACAATGTCAATTTTATTTATAACACCCCATACCCATCGATTGATAACAATAAATACAATTAATTATATAAGAGTGGCGTGGGAATATTAGTATATACTAAGTATAGAGAAGTGACTTATCCAATAGTCAATGGCTAGGATATCCAATCAACGGAGAAATTTTCCAGATTGATTGGGTAAAAGTTTTATATTATACACGAGCATATTCTTAATCATCTTCAAAGATAAATTAATCACATATAAGTATTTAATTTAAAAGAAAACAATTTCCTAAGCATATGGCACAACAGGTGTCCTAAGTATAATTATATCTGTCTAATACTGAGTAAAGATAATGTTGTTGAAGTAAATCAAATATTTAACAAATATCTACTTTTTATACAGAGGGAGCCTTGGAATCAGATCTGATGTTAATCAGGCAAAGGTTTGATACATCATTTATGATTATGGGTTTCACATAGGTTTCACATGAGTTTCACATCATTACTAATAAATTTTTGAGCAAATATGAACAAATTAGTTTGCCTCCCTCGTCTGGATAGATGGCTTGGACTTTCGACAGCAATGATTATGATGGTAGTATTAAACAGTTTAATTTCTACTATTTACTAGTTCTTATGTTTTAATTTTTATTATTTATTGATACTAAAATAATTTTACACATATATATAAATAATTTGTACTATTTAGTAATTTTTATTATTTATTATTTATTGTTTGTACCTATTTTACAGGGGTGTGCAGGTTTGACATATACGTATGCAGTATACAGTGAGCATATGAAGCACCAGCTGCATTTTACACAGGAACAAGTAGACGATATTGGTGCTGCCAAAGATTTTGGAGGTGTTCTAGGATTGTTCTCAGGAGTGTTTTACAATATGTATCCTCCATGGGTGACTGTAGGAATTGGTGCATTTCTCCATCTTTTTGGCTACACCATGGTATACATACACGCACGCACTCACGCACACACACGTATATTAGCATGTGTATGTATAATATGTTCCTGTAATGGTTACAGGTCTGGATGACAATTGCAGGGAAGGTTGCTCCTTCATTTTGGCTGGTTCGTACATTTAGTTAGCTCCCATTCTCTCTCTCTCTCTCTCTCTCTCTCTCTCTCTCTCTCTCTCTCTCTATATATATATATATATATATATATTAAAAGTTTGTTTTATTTTCTTTTGGAAAGGAAGCTCTGCATGTATTTCGTTGCAGGCCATGGAGGTGACAATTGGATAGACACGGCCTGTATGATGACAAGGTGTAACACACACACACACACACACACACATGTTGTGTGGATAAATATATAGTGTTTATTTTGTAGCCTACAAAACTACGAAGAACATCGGGGAACTGCAATGGGGATATTGAAAGCGCAGCTCGGTTTAAGTGGTGCAATTTTTGTCATGGTATTATTATTATTGATATTAATTCTTATTATTATTATTGATGTTAATATAGTATATTAATTATTTAAATGTTTATCTACAGGCTTACGAGGTGCTTCTTGAACCAGACGTAAACAGATTCTTACTTGTTATGTCGTTAGTTCCTACATTTATATACTTTTCATTGGCATGCTTTATAAGACCATTTAACTTGAAGGATGACAATGGCTCTCCCGCTCTTCGTTTCAAAATGATATTCGTAAGAATATGCTTTATTTAAATTTGAAAATTTGATTTGCATGTGTTTTGTAGATCACAGTTGTGGTGCTTGGTGTATATATGATGTTTTCAATGGCTTGCAAGGTATACTAATAATAATAATCAATCTATATAATTAAACTATTAAAGCTCTTTTATTCTGCAGGAATATTTTAGTTTGAGTAAAACCGTTCAGCATGCTATTATCACGTTAATGTTCGTGGTTATGGCTACGATGTACATAATTCCAGTTAAGTCTTATTTGTTATTACACACACAATATATGTATGTACCTACGTACATACACATACACACATACAGGTGTATTGAAGCGTGTGTTTTGCAGTTGCTTCATATACATGAGAATCATATGCATGGACGTGAAGAAATAGAAATGGCAAAATTGCTTAAAAAATCATCAAATATCCAAGAACATACAGATGAAGAATCCCTTGCTAACACCGATACAAGTGAGAATAATATACTTACATCCCACATCGGCATTAAAGATTCACTCCTAGATTTTAACTTATGGTAAGTTTTTATTTGATTACCATTTAATTAATATTAATATTATTTTGTTTAATTAATTCCATGGTTAAATTAAGAGTTTAATGTAGGTTGATATTCTTAATTGTCACAATTGGTGCGGGAACTGGGATATCTATCATAAACAATTTCGCTCAGGTTTATATATATATATATATGTGTGTGTGTGTGTGTGTGTGTACATTATTTATTTTTACGTACATATTTATTATTTTAATTTTAGATAGGAGAAGCATTAAGAGCTCGAGGGACTGATGATTACGTTGGTCTGATTAGCGTTTGGAGCTGCTTTGGCAGACTTGGCTCAGGGTATATTAACATTAATTAATTAAACTTAAGTTTTTAATTAACTATTGAGAAGTGATATTTTATTATTTAACTGAAAATTTAATATTAAAATAAATTTAATATAGATATGGTTCTGATTATATGATGAGGCATGGATATCCAAGAACAGTCTGTCTCCTCATTATACAGATTAGTATGGGTTTATGCTGCTTGCTTCTTGCTACTGGACGTAAGTTTTATTTAATATTTAAATATAATATTTATTTTGTTTAAATATTAATATATAATTAATCCATTTTAATATTGCAGTAAGACCATCGTTATATATTTTCTGCTCTTACTGGGCTTACTTACGGATCATACTGGACACTAGTTCCTGCAGTCCTTTCTGAGGTCTTCGGTGTACAAAACTTCACATTTCTATACAAGCTCGTCTCGTAAGTTTAATTAATTAATTAATTAATTTATAATTAATTAGTTAATTAATTAATTTATAATTAATTAGTTAATTAATTAATTTTATTATTGTATAGGTTGGGTCCTCCTGTTGGTTCATATTTGCTTTCAGCAAAGGTAATGGGTTACTTATATGATGAAGAGGCTTTATCAAATCAGGGACGCTCATCTAACGATGACGACGATGACACGTGTTACGGACCAAAATGCTTTGGTTTTGGCTTGTTAGCCCTCTCTTTTGTGAGCTTTATTGGGGCTTTTGCAAGCTTCTTACTGTTTTTGGGCACTAAACCTGTTTATCACAAAACTAAACTAACCACTTAATAATATTTATTAAATCTTTTAGTAAGTTTTATTTAATTAGATATTATATTAAAAAATCAAAATGTATAGTATGTATAAGCTAGAATATTCAAGCATGGTTCTATTGGGCTGCCAAACTTAAAACCCCGTTATTAATCTTAGAATAACATAGCTTTTAGCTACATATTCAGTTTCATTGAATTAAATTTAATAGATATTTTATTCAAAAAAATCAAAATATATATATTAGTATGGAGTATTAATACTTATAATTGAATTTGTAAATTTTGTAATATTTTTATTATATTTTAAAACATAATAAACAATAAATGAGTATGGATAAGTTTTTATTTTGAAAACCTTAGAACTAAAGTGCACGAGATTCGCTCAATAATATTTATTATTAAATCTTTTGATAATTTATTTAAATAGATATTATATTCAAAAAATCAAAATGCATAGTATGCATAACTTAAAATATTCATTTTCATTAAATTAAATTTAAATAGATTATATTAAAAAAACAATTCAAATTTTGTAAAAAGGGCTAAAGGGTAAAAGGGCATGTTTTTACCTCAGATAACTGTATTTGTTAAACGGAAAAAGCGGAGCTATGGCGGATTTTTTACAGTGACAAATGAATTAGGGCTTCCAACAGTTTTCTAGGGTTCTTGCTCACGAGGAGGAAAACAATCCGGGTAAGCACGCTCCAAGCTCCTCACATATGTTTAAATGAGTCAGAAATTGAGTTTTAGATGAATCGCCAAAGAAATTCGTGAATTCTTGCGAAAATCGATGGAAAAATGCATAGTTTTAGATGAATCGCCATAGAAATCTCTCAGTATGGGTACATAACTCATGGCAAGTACGAGCGGGGTACTGTGGCAGGGGAACTGCTACAATCTGAGCGTCTGCCACAGATTATCGTTCAGAAGCGTAGGATTTGCACGCAGGAGGAGGTTTTCCTGCTCAGTTGCAGCTAGGAATAGGATCAGAGCTTGCAATAGTACTGTGTCTACAGACAAGGAGCTACAGAAAGCCGCTGACGATGTTAGTTCTGTTGGGATTTCTTCTGGCTGCCTCCATTCTGAAGATAGACAGCCATGTGAGTCCTTGGATATGATTGAATGCAATGGGATAGTTTCCATCTCAAGGTAAGTGGCGTATGTCTTGGTGAGAGAGGAAGAGAGAACTTTCCAGTTGTATATATTTATATTATATATAGAGAAAAGAGAGAGACATAACTTACACTGAGTAATTTGGTTGTATATGTCTATATATGGTGGATAATATATAAATATACTAGACACTCTATTACTACAGGCAGACCACAATAGTCTGGAACCTATCTAGCTCAATCTGCAAATGTTTGACGTGCACAGACTTGTGTTATGTTCAGATAGCTACATATAAACTTTACATAAAATATACGTTCCGTTGAAGATGGGGATATCCGTCACTATTGAACATTTGATACTATTTAGTACAAACGCCTTTGTGTGTATATGTGTGTCTGCCGATATCTAAATAGATATGCATAATGTATGTGAGTTTATCACATTAAATTCACATGTATATAAATATAAGTATACATGTATGTACACTGGTGAACATATATATATGTTTAATCTATGTACATCTATATGTTTATGCTTGTATATTAGTAATATTAACACTATAATGACAGATTATTTTCTTCTTCAGGCTTTCATCTGAGTGTATATCACCTAATCACGTGGAAGATTCTTCCACAAGGAAGATTGATACGCCCACTAAGTATTATGGGGATAGCGAGCTGCTTTCAAGATGCACTTCTGTGGCAGAAAGGTCGGCTATTGCATTGGCAACAATGGCTTACGAGCGTGCCAAGAGATTGTTTAACTTGGTTTCGGTTAATCTTACTGACCTTGAGAATAATTTCCGGAAACGCTCAAAGGTGTGTGTGTGTGCGTGTGTGCGTGTGTTATCGTAGTGCCATTAATATTGAGGTGCGCCTCTGTAAGTACATAGGATATATATTAAAGTTGCACGAACCTATATATATGCTTATACAGAGTTAATACAATCTATATCTAACATGTTCCACGTTTGCTATTGTTAGGCCTTCGGATTTTCCTCGGCTGCAGATTCTGTGAGTATAAATTCTCAAGAAGTAATAGTTATCATAATAGTAATATAGACACACACACACACATATTTATGTGTGTACGCAAGCGTTTTAAAGTTAAAATTGTACCTTTTATACAGGATGTTGATGTCAATGGAGACGAGTTTAAACGGCTTAATCAACGTGTGATGCGTTTAGAGCAAGAGTTGAATGAGAAGGATGAAAAGCTTCAACTAGCTTTGATGGAAGCAAAGGACGCACATGAGGTGACCATTCCTACATTTTGCATACACATACATACACACACACAACATGCGCACACACACACATATTGGTTACTGATGAGCCTGTGTCATTACAGGAACTTATGGCACTACGGGATTCTGGTCCAAGAGTTATTCACGATGTTGAGATAATTTCAGATGACTTTGCAGTCGAAAAGTCTAATGGCTGGTTTAATGAAGCCGAAGCTAGATCAACCGAGGTGTATATAATGTGTATATACATGCATATAAGCACATAAGGACAGATGGATATACATATTGTACATTTCAATTACCTGACGTGTGTTTGTAATGCAGGAGTTAAACCTTGTGGAGGAGAAAGTTGCTGGTTTATTGGAAAAGGTCGGCCACTTAAACAGTCTTGTAGCTGGCTGGAAAAATGCCTTTACCCTGTTACAGCTGGAAAGCGAGCATTCGTCTGAGGCTCTACAAATGTCAGCTCAAGTACGTTTTATACTCTTTATATACATCTTTATGTGTGCATACATAGTCTATAGAGTGCTAGATCGTCTCTTCTGTATACCGTGTATATTAATACATTATGTGGCGAATATTATAGAAGATTTGGTATATATATTTAGTTGATGTAAATATATTACATGGATGCATATTGTATAAGAATGTCATCATTTAAGTTGCAATTATATAAGAATGTCGTCATTTAAGCTTACAATTTTCAGTTTTGCAGGAGTTGCTAAATGCGAAAATGCATATACAGAAGTTGAAAGAACTGACAGAAAGCCAAACATCAAATATTAATTCAAAGAACGAGCAGCTGGCTGCTTTGAAAGGAGAGCTACATGATAGTAAACTTGAACTAGAAAATCTCACAAAGGTGTGCGTGTGCGTGTGCGTGTAATGTTGCATATAGTTAACACCCAGGTGCGTATAAACATCTCTCTTTCACTCTCTGGCCTTAAGGAATGTATGATATGTAATGCGTAAGCTTGCATAACGTTATGTGTTGTACTGCAACTACGGTGAATTATATACAACTTTAAATATGCTTACTATTTCACTATTTACTTATCTCCAAGCCACTAATATGTGCACAACATACACATGCATACACATGCACAAGTATACATATTCAAGCTTTCTAATGCAGCTGTTTCTCAACAGTCTCTCTCAGCTGCAGGCCAACAAAGAAGGGATACGGAAGAACATATCAAGGATTTAGAGGAAGCGTTGAAGCACGAAAAAGAGACCATAGCAGCTGTTATACGCTCGTCGTCATCTCAAAAGGAAGCGTTAGTAACTGCAGAGAAGAAAGTGTCTTCTTTGGCATCCGAGCTGACCTCCTTAAAGGTTTGCATGTATAAAGTATATTTGTTCATACTATGTATATATACCATATGCATGTATACGCATAGATAGCAACTAATGTACATGCATATACGTGTGTATTTATATATGCTTCTCGGTTTCCAGAGTCTTGTCGAAGGGAAAGAAGAATTAATCTCTGCCATGCGAGAGGAGGCAAGAAGGAACGCCAACATGCTTGTTGCTGCAGCCAAAACACGAGAAGTAAGATAGATATATATATATATATGTGTTGTGTGTGTGTGTGTGTGTGTGTGTGATGAAGTATCGAATATGTATTGTCAGTAATAGTGGTGTTAACCAGTAATACTATACATTGTATAGTACTGGATTATCAATCAATATCAATAACTTATGGTTGTGTGTGTTATTCATCATAAATTTTACTTTTATGTGCAGTCACTGTTAATAGCAGAGAAAAGGATAGAACAGTTGAACAATCAAGTGAATGCATTAGAAGAAGAGGTTAAGTCCAGAGATTTAGTTCTTAACGATATCAAGGAGGAAGCTGTGCAAAGCACAGAGGCTTTGAGGCTTGCTGCTCAGATCAAACAGGTTAGGTTTACTTGATTTTTTCTTTTTTTGTTGAAAATGTATTTACTATATGATGAGTTGGTATTAGTAATCTATTGGATTTAATTAAAGCTAAATTAGTTATATTTAAACTGCAGGATCTGAATCTGTCAAGGCAAAGAGAGTTAGAACTTACACAAGAGCTTGAGAGCATGAAGGATGCAGTTAAAGAGCTTCGTCTAGAGGTGGTGGAAAACAACCGTGCTGTGCGTGCTGAACAGGTAAACACTATATATATAGGCACACACGCGCATGCAGTATTCCTGAATATGTATAATACTTTGGTCGTTTCACATAGGCTTTGAGGCAACTAGAGAGTGAAATGGATGAGTTGACAGCTGAGGTCGACATCCTAAGAAAAGGTGTGGAGGCTAGAGATGAAGCTATTCAGTTGATGAAAGAAGAAGTTGACAGGAATATTGATGTTCTTAGCCATGCTGCTGGCAATAGAGAGGTACTTGCTCTTAAGCCCAAGTTTATGTAGTCTCTGTGTGCAACACGCGCACGCACGCACACTGATACTTTACGATGCAGCTTCTACGAGAACTTGAGGAGCATATAGAAAGCTTAAGGCTGAATTAAGGAAGAAAGACACCATGCTTGCAGCTATGGGGAAGGGTCTAGATACTTCATCTTTATTAAGAGTAGCTATGACGAATCCAACTACAATATACCATCAACTTCATCATCAACATCACAGTCATTCGTAAACGAGGTATTATAGCATATTATTTACTTCTAATAAAAATATTATATACACATGAATGTACGAGGATACGGAGGTAACTTATTTATATACATATGCATTATAATATATATTTTCATATATAAACTTTTACAGGATTTACAGGCATCGAAAGCAAGGAAGCGGGTGAACCGCAATACGAATAGCAGTACCAATACTAATAGCAGCTACAAGAGGAATCCCAGGCACAGCTCGTAAGTGTGAGAAAGAACTCACCCGAGCATTGTATTTTATTTTTTGTGTTCTTATAATTTGTTATCTTTGATATATGCATACATCTATACTTATGAAATGCTCTCTCTCTCTCTCTATCTATTTATCTATATATATATATATAGAGAGAGAGAGAGAGAGAGAGATGAGTGTACTTTGTGTGTGTTTGTATCACACGCACACATACTGAAGTTTATACATATCTACATTGTGTAACATATTATTTTAAGTGTCATATTGCTAGGGATACCATGGCATATGATGCTGATATTTTCAACTTGGAATCGTACTTTGCAATAATCTGTATATGGTATCTAATACAGTGCTATATAACATTATCTACTTATATAAGTAGTCTTTGCTTTTACACATGTGATCTTGCAATACACACGTACTCAATGTGTGTGTGTGTGTGTATGTTTTAAAACTTTAATAAATACATAGAATCTAAAAATTAGTTTTTAATCCATAAACTCCAGAACAACCCATTACTATATTACAATGTACTTAATTATTGTAATTTGTTATTTATATATATTTAATTAACTTCTTTCTATTTCTAGATATATATAAATTAAGGGGTATTTATGTAAGTATATGTAAAACTTATAGGGCTTGGACTCTACGAAGCTAATATAAATATACCATCTTCTTACGTGGCATAGATGGTGCTTATGTGTACATGCTATGTCAGCAAGAAAACCTAGGTTTACAATGGGTTTCGGCACATAGTGTCCCTTATCGTATTCTCCAGCCAATTGTGTGCATACACACATACACACACATGTACGTACATATACACACCACATAAAGAGTTACCTTCCTATAATGTGTAGGTGAGGCGGATTGCAGGCTTTGTAACACCCTCGCACAGCGTGCGTACTGCAAACATGACCTATACGTTTATCTTAACCTAATATATACTCTTTGGGTGACCATTGAGTGTTTACGTCGTGCATACGCAATACAAAAGAATATTAAAAGGAAATACTACAAAGATATCGGAAGTGATATATAGTTGGCATACAAGGCCATGTTACATCATCTACCATGTTGTGTTGGAAGGCACAGGTACATAAGAAAAGTCCCTGCTACTGTATGCATGGAAAGTATAACACAATATGGTGAACTCGGTGTCACCAAGTACCTGCAGGCCTATAGTTAGTTGGTTACTTTGTGTATGAAGAAGTATCTTTTGTAGGTTTAAAAATATTGCAAATATATATTCTAGTTGTTCCATGTTGTGCAAGTTGTACATTAAGTTATTGAATAAATTTGTATATTTCTCATGGAAACTTTCTCAACCTTCATATCCTATGTTTATATATATATTGTGTAATCTCTTTGATATTTCATAAGAGCTGACTTCAAATAAGAGCTGATGTAATAACCGTTTATAATGTTTTATTTTATTAATTACACATTATATGGAGGTCAGCTAAGCTAAGCTAGTACGATTAGAGCTCTAAGTTATATATTTATGGTCCATTTATATAAACTTGTCTGTACATGATCAAGTAAGCTTTGTCGACTAGAGCCAAGTTTTGACTTTTCGAATTATTTAGCTATTTAGCTAAATCTCATAGTATGCATTATCGGTACATTATCATTATTTGACATCATTCATATCCTTTGTGAGAATATACTTAAAATGTACCAAGAATATTCTATCTACAATATAATTATTCTTGAATATGTATATGTATGTACTTACATATGTTTAAAAAACATTAACCCGTTGGTTAGAACTGAAAACATTAAAAGTTATGATGAATCCAATTACAGTATACCATATTAACAATTATAAAACATAATATTTACATTTAATACAGCTTATTATATACACATGAATACACTGTAACAATATTAATGTGTGTCCATATAACTTCTATGTATACTAACATTATTTAGGAAAAATTATGTTATTTGCAAATTTGCTTTTGAAGTTTTAACTTTACATATATTCATTTTAAAAAATTAAAAAACAAAAAAAATAGTTATTATAGTATTGAACTCCGAAACAAAATCAATTAATCATATTATAATATAATATAACTATTTTGGCATTTATTAGCATTTCTTATTTATATTAATTTGCAAATATTTATATTTAATTAACTTATTTTATTTTTTATCATTTTTAAATATATGTATAATTTAAACTTCCAAGAATATTGCTTATATATATATGCTTTATGACTTATATATTCAGTAACAAAATATAAGCATCACAGGTATATGTTAACCAACTCATAATGATCTTAGAGCAACAATAAAGAGTTTACAAGTTATAAAATGTGTATACATAGTTACGTGTGTGTAGTGTGTGAGGTGTTGTGTATTACACACATACTGAAGTTTATATATAGTTTATATGTATGCATATCTGCATACCTATGCCACGAAGGTAATTATTCAAAGAGGTTATCCTTAAAAACTATTACGTGGCATTTATGGTGCTTATGTGAACATCTTACGTCACCAAGAGAAATTTCTAGTCATTAATCGGATTTACAATCGTTCCGGAGAATGTGGGCTGGGGCTCGAGAGAGACAACCTTGTGGCAATCAGTTTAGTTAAGCACGGATACGTGGAATATATTATTGTGTTACATGTGAAGCACATACATTATCTTCTTGGGATACGTATGGTTCGTCAGCATTACAATGTAATAGACTATATATATATAAAGAACATGTACTAAAGAAATTAACAGTCTAAGTTCCAAAGCCATAAATCATCCTGCCCTGGCGCTTGAGAGCATATATATATCCATTGCAGTAACTGTTTTCCGCCGGGCATGCTGGGTGTACGTCACAGCGTCCCTTATGGTATTCTCCAGCCAACTCTTGAGCACTACACACACATGTACATATGTATACACACCACATAAAGACTTACCTGCACGAGCTTCTGCGTATATTGTGCCGCTTATACGCTTCACACCTCCTCTACGTGCTAGTCGGCGGATTGCAGGCTTTGTAACACCTTGAAGGTTGTCACGCAGCATGTGTTTGTGGTAGCGTACTGCATCACCTTGCCAAACCCTTTACCTTTACCTCTGCCCTGCATGATAAGACGAAACTACACGTTTTATCTTGACCTAATATATACTCTTTGGGGTGACATTTGAGTTTCATATTCTGTTTACGTCATATTAGAAATCTATTGGAAGTGATATACAGTTCATCTATTGGTATACAAGTCCACGTTACATCATCTACCATGTTGTGTTGGAAGGCACAGCTACATACAAAATTTCCTGCAACTGTAAGTATAAACAATAACTGGGTGTCTAGTACTGAAGCAAGTACCTGCAGGCCTATAGTTAGCTGGTTACTTAGTGCGTGCGTGCGTGCGTGTGCGTGTGATACTCCGGTAGTCAAACAACGGATATGAACTGGACACAGTGGATTCTTTGGACGAATGATGTAAAAATATGTATAGAAATGTCCCCATGACATGCATGTTTTGCAAGTTGGCAATTGACTACATTAACATATTTCGATCATCTTGTACAGAATTTGTATATTCACACACAATGATGTAATGGTTCTCAGACATGAATTGATATTAATTAAGATAAGCTTTGTCAACCCTCATGTATATAAACATGATACGTAATCTCTTGAATATTTCATAAGAGCTGGCTTCACATAAAAACTCGTTATGACTTTTAATGTTATTATTTGCACATTATATGGAGGTCAGCTACAACAACTTAAACTCTTAATTGATTAAGCTGCCCCTGCATGATCAAAGCTTTTATTAATACATCGTCAGTATATTCTTGTGTATAGTATAATAAATCGTATACAAAAAAGAGAGAGAAACCACCTGCAGTAATAACTTAATGATCCCATACTTTCAATAAGCTAACCATTATTTCTTATACAGGGGCCTATATCAAATTAAAACAATCTATGTAACTTCCAGATCGAGGTAAGGTTAAAAAAGGACATAATCTAAATGTATGATAGGCTGATGTAACTTACCTGCCATACAATGTCATTTTCCATGTTGGTACAGTGCCATAGATTCCTCCTTACAGTGACTGGTAGTTGACGAGTTTTTCATAAACAGTGCTGCTGTATTTCCACGTGTGAAATCTTGTCCATCCATGTCCAAAAGAGTATAAACCCTTATTCAAGCAAATTTAATGCTTGATGTTATATATGTTTCCATCAAAGTATGTAGCAAATACATTGTTTAGCATTCAGTGTCACCCGACAGTGTACCATATACCCAGGATATACCTAGTCTAAGTATGTAATATTTCCAGGATATACCTAGTATGTGGCCTGAATGTATCAAGTACATTGTTTAACCCCTGACCACAAACGCATGGAAAGATCTAACAACAATGTCATTATACACATATTAATCGTCTTTGTGTGTGTGGCGTATCATATAAAAGTACCATCTTTCCACATCATATGTGTGTGTGCGTGGGTCCTCCAGTAGAATACTTGTTATATATATGTACTGGTATTCAATGAAGAACAGTGGAGCCCTAGAATGCAAGCGTATGATTACTGAATAATATAAACTCTAGTTCCAAGTACGTTTTACGTTTGTCTTTGTCATATATTATACAAAATTGGCTGTTAAACTACTTTGTCCATAGTGTATGTTGAGATATCAGCTAGATTCCGTTCCTTAAAGATTAAAAAATCTATTAGTATTTACTTGTTTATCAATAATATATAAGAATGGTAATAACATTGATGATATATTAAATTAATTCTATATATGATTCGACTCTCTACGGGCTTTCTTGTCCTCCTCCGCTTTCTGCGGTCCTAAGTCTCTCCTAACTCTTGGCTGCTTCTTTTGATATCACTCTCGTCCGTGCATATAACTTTAGGTAGTCCTTGCTCGATAGATTACCTATATAGCTAGATGGTTAGCATATATTGTTAAATACACTATGATATATTTCCCCGCCCTAAATTGAATCTGGATCGTTGATTTTATGTTTGTTTAATGCATGCCGTTAGATCTAGAGCTCCTTGCATATGAAAAAAGACATCAAATGTTAGTTCATTCAATACGGATATCCATTTAGGTCTAAAAAGCGGGATAGAAGGTTCCAAACATAAAATCCAAATGCATGATTTACCTGAAAAATACATAAGTTCTTTTCAAAGGGCAAACGCCCAAGAGTGGCAAACTTTGTGCAATGGGCCCCGTGAAACCATATCAACCTCATTTGCGTGTCTGTCTGAATGGACAACTTTTAAGTGAAAGAATACAAGTGATAATACAACTTGTTTCATCTCAACCTTACAGAAAGGCATGTTACGGTCACTGACATTGCTGAGAACTCTGAAAACTCTTTGTTATCTTTCTGAATGCTTCATTACTACAACATATAAAATATAGGTTGCCATGGTATGGTCTACCCAGGAAATGTCAGTGTGTTTAAGTACATGTTAGCTACAACTTTATAAACAATCATAAACACGACACTGAATGACTTGAAATCGAGACATGACCTACATCAATGTTTGGGAGGCAATGGACGAGCCACGTCGATATCCAGAGACACACACGGGGAAATTATATTCATTTGCAGAGACCCACCACCATCAGATTGCTTTCCCAAAGCTTTTCTGTACTCGTGGCATCTGTTATACTATCAGGAATTTATGGGCTAAGTTGTTTTCTTTTCACTCACGTATGCATGAGTTCATCAACGTATAAAACAAGTTATTCTATGTTAACTGTCACAGGACATTTTGAATTATAGATCGGGGCCCGCTGTATTCGCAGTTTAGAAAGTTCGAGTTCAATTTCAGTATATAATCACACGCTTCAGTAACCCCACCGTCAAAATTGTCCACAAAAGAATGTATCTACTTGTAATGTCCTTTCAAAACAGGTGAAACATACAGATGCAGTATAGAAGTACATAGAAAAACCAGCCGTTTTTATATATATGTATATATATTTAAACAATACCACCTTTGTATACATACAGTATATGAGAATCACTTACTTTTTACATATTATCAAATATTGGGTCAGAGACCGCAGACTCATCATCGTAAAACTCTGCCAATGACCTGTGTTGCCATGTTATATCATCCTTGTTGTGGTCTAGAATGGAGGAATTCACCACACTCCACTTGAATAGGGGATCACATAACTCCCAGGAATCCCCGGAACCCCTGACTTTCTCACTTACGCTTTCCCCACTGCAGACTTCCCAGAACGGGAATGTATCGATTGTTTCACTACAGACTGTCTCTGTAGACGATGCCTGTTGTTGTTCTTCCAGCGGAGAGAAACTTACTGAGTTGGAGTTGTTAGTTACATTGGAAGTGTACGTGGGGCTCTCTTCCATCTTGAAGTTGAAGGATCCCAAATCTGTGTATCCCATAATTGGCAGATTTCTGGCATAAGGACTTACTGTGACCGGAAGCATTGACATTGTGAAAGTCTCTTTGGATGTCTCCACTGGAGCAGCCTGAAATTGCCAAGGATTCTTTGAGATATTAGGCTTGAGATCTTCTTCATCCTTTTGAAGAACTTCTCCTGCGAATTTTGTTGTGCTTGTATCCAATTTCGCAGCTATATGCAAGGGCTTGTGTGTCTGAGGATCTATTCCAACTTGCCTCAGTTTCTTCCTCAAGCACGAGTTCCAGAAGTTTTTGATCTCATTGTCCGTCCTACCCGGAAGCTGTGTTGCAATTTGAGCCCACCTACATTCACATGTTCAGAATTTCAAATTCAAATTTTTAAATTTGAATGCATTACCTGTTGCCCAGCATTGCATGAAGCTTGACAATAAGATCTTCCTCTTCTTGTGTGAAGTGGCCTCTCTTCAAATCAGGTCTCAAGTAATTGATCCACCGCAGACGGCAGCTCTTCCCACATCTTTGTAGCCCTGAAATTCCATATAGAATTCAAAATCTGTTCTTCTAGATTCATAATTCAAGCAATTTTATGAGAATTACCGGCTTGTTTGGGTACAATGCTCCAGCATTTGTGTCCATATTTTGTAATGTACCTCACTAGCTTCTCATCTTCTTCTGGGGACCATAGGCCCTTACGAAGCTTTGACTTTGGAGCTGTTTGATTCCCCATGTACATATGCTTTATCAATCTACTAAGATCACTATATATACTAGTTCAATTCTGAAATGCCAGCACACATTGACGATGTACGCTGCAATGTATGGCTAGCTACTCTGGCATAGAGGCCAGAATGACTTAGATTTTATTTTGCATGTGCCTAGAGACAAGCCTGAATGAACTAATTTATATATTGGAACCTAAGGTGGTTAGTGTCAATTAAGTTGTTACCTTTGTACTGTTCATCGGTAATACGACTGGAATTATATACTACTTTGTGGGAACTAAGTAGTGAAAGTATCCCCTGGTTGTCCTTAGCTAACTTTCATAATCCACAGTATATAGGTGCCAAGTTTTCCTCATTGAGTTGGAAAAGAAGGCCATAAAACCTTGCTTTCAAAACTTACACTTACATGGTAAATGCGTGTGTGCGCGTGTGTGTTACACTGTTCAAGTTGCAACCTATCCCTCATGCTATTAAACCCATTAAACAAGGATTAGCTTCTTTGACTTAGCAAGTTATAATGCTTTCGGTGCTGTATACCTGGGGCCTTTCCATATAATAATATTACGATTAATTTCTGTCAAATTTTGCTGCTGGGAACACGTAATTCTTATTAAGATCCTTAATAAAAAAATCATATTGAAACGATAGCATGAGGTGTGATAAACGTGGCCTTTAAAGAAATCCCTAAAGATCGGCAAAGACAAAACACAACACCAAACTTTCTGTTTTCCTCAGCTTTTGTATAACACTGCTTTCTTTCTTTGCACACGCACACGCACGCGGACACGTACACGTACACGTCTCTGTGCGTGTGTGTGTAAAATTTGGAGAGAAAGCTAGGTAAGTTGGTGTATTGTCGCTGGAGGATTTCAATTGCGAGGCTGACTATCGAATGATCTTTTAAAATGTCTTGTCATAATAGTTTAATATATAATCCCCCTTTCTTCTCGCAGGCAGCAGCCTGTCATGTCAAGAATCCATAATATTTTACTTATTGTGTTCTAATAAATATCAATGTATAGTATATAGCCACGCAATAGGCTCCATTTTTTTCCACCTCGTCTTTGAAAATTGTTACGTGGCCAGACAGTTTTGTATGTCATTTCAGCCCGCATATTACACAGAAGCGCTGACTCATAAGTAATGAAATACGTAGATGTACATAGTACGTCCAGTACATACATAAATACATGTTTTTCTTTTGTACTGTACTATGTATATGTATCAGGGTTTGTTACATGCACATGACATGTATCCTTAGCAAAATGGAGATGAAATATTTAATAAAATTAAGACCTTTAGATTAAGGATTAATCGGTTTAGGGATTAACTGAAAAACAAGGATAATCAACCTTATGCTGGACCTCGAGTTGTCACTGGGTGGTATATACAATCAGAATGAAGAACATGAAGAGCAGCCATTGGTGCAAATCAACATGCAAGTAGAACATGAAGAACGAGAAGAAAACGTCAGTAAACATAAAGGAGTTTCAAAGAAGCGAAGTAAGCCTAAAAGGCCTAGAGTTTTAAAGGAAGTTTACGACGAGCCTCTCCAAGTTTATAAGCAAGAATGGATGTATCTATTTAGTAAGATAGCTAGAATAAGTGATGCAAGTGAGAAATTCAGCAGGTTGGTAGTACCACATAAGCAAGCAAAACACTTATTTGAAGACGGTGTGTTACCCCAGCGGGTTCTCATAAACATGGTTGATGAGCAAGGGGTTGTCTGGCCTTTTGTATACAAGTACACTGCCAATAACAATAACTCTGTAATTACAACCAATTGGATCTGCTTTGTGAGGGAGAAAAAGTTGCAGGCGGGTGATGAGATTTCTTTCTACAGAAATACAGATAATGGCAAGATAGGAATAGGAGTTGTTAAGAAGCCATCTATCACCTGAAGTTATTTTCTTTCTCTCTCATTTATATTTTATTTGACTTGATATGAAAAATTCCTAGAGTCGATCGTACATCCACTTCAACGATTTTAATATCCAAAAGTGTTATCGTGAATCTGAAGCTGTTAAAACACTACATAAGAGTGTGTGTGTGTGCGTGCGCGTGCGCGTGTATGTGTATGCTATTTTACAGCTATACTCTGTCCCACTTCAACCACTGGGATAGCATAGTGCTCCTCAAGCGCCTGGGATAGGATATGCCAATTAAGATACTTTACACATAATTATTAAGATACTATGATCTTATCTTATCTAGTAAGATTAAAAACCATTTATTTTAAACCAGAAGACTTATATTATTTATATATAAATATTGTGAAAGTGTAGCATGTTAAATTTAGTTACTTATTAAAACTTTTTAAGTTTAAAGATTTAGTTTAATAATACTTCTTCATTAAAGGAAGTTTTATTTGTTTTAGATTTAGAATATTATAGGAGTATATGTAAATATATATGCTTGCTTTCTTACGAGTTTATATATAAAGACGTACAAATATATATGCGGGTTGGGTAAGGCAGAGTCAAGGGGATACTTATGATTTATTTACAAGATCTTTGGCATTCCCGTGGCCGTTCATGTTGAAGTAAATGTGTGTTGTGTGTGTGTGTGGGCGGAGACGAAGGATGCATGTTTTCTTTTTGAATACTCAATATATGTTTCATTTTATTTACAACAGTCCTATAAATAGAAAGACACATACATACATACATACACACACACACACACAATATATATATATATATGTGTGGTGGGTGGGTGGGTGGGTGGCGGACAACACGACCTTTGGAGTTAATCTATGGATATGGTGCTCAGTATTTTGAAAACAGCGCGTGCTTCCACTTTGGAGTGTGGATTCTCAATTTGCACCCACATTATTATTGTTGTTATGACCTTCCGCGTTTCATAAATCTCTGGTTAGTTTAACCAGAGATTTATGAAACGGGGAAGGTCATAACAACAATATTCTAAAGACAAACATTAGAATATTTTAGAAAGACTAACAAGAATTTTAATTTTAAATTAAAATAGTTTGTAACTGGGCCAAATAGCAAGGAATAACAATTTAGAACACTCCATAGAATGAATGAAATCACAAGAGCTTATGTTGCTAGTGTTATTGTTTCTTCAAATCATTGGTGCAACCTACTACAAAAATATTTTTTTCGTCAGACTCTGAATCGAAAGAACTAAGTAACTTACCAGATTTAATTTATTAGTATTTATTGTTGTTTTCGCCATGGGACCTCCCAATTCCATCTTCAAACTCATCTATAGGCATTTCCACCCTCTAAGACAAGGCTACTACATCAACAACTCGACAATACCCATGTACAAGCCTTTGGTTAAGATCATTGCCTTCAAAGTCACTATCATCACAATCTTGATGTACCAAGTGATGGTTCTTATTGCTGAAGTACCACAGCCTTGGTACTTGCTTTTCAAATATATTGTGTGTTGCCAGAGTGTAAATGGATACTTGTTTAAAACATGATCCATTGGCCACATCTAGATTTGCTAGGCTTGTCGAAAAAAAAAAATTCTTTCGAAGTTTAAAGTTAAAGTACTCACTATCAATCAAGATGTTCATATCTTGTGAATTAGCAATAACTTGGTTCAACATATGCTCAGCATCAGCATTTAACTCCTCAAAAAATGAAAAGTGCAAATTTAAGTAATAAGTTGCACCAAATAAGTCTCAAGTCTTATACTTGCATTCTTAATCAATTAATATCTCTAGTAGAATTGCTTTTTATCTTACACTAAATCCTTAAACTTGCTCTATATTCTACTTGATCCAAGCCTACCAAACAAATCACATTGTTGCATTAGGCTAATCAAATTCTTGAATAGCTCAAAAATTAGGTTTTAGCAAGTCAATGATTTAATGAATGGCACCCCCACCTACAACCAAACCTTGATAGTCCTTCCCAATCTCCCTTGCATCTTGATTTTGGTGGCCCAACCATTCTTCAAATCTAGGATTTGTAAACATGACAGTTAGTATTTCATCCACTTGTTTGAGCCAAACCAACATGGTGTAATATGTTCCAAACTTGTCAACAAAATAGAAACAAGTTTGCATTAAAAAGAAAATAGAAATAAATGGTTTAGCTTGTGGCTGTAGGTCTTATGAGCTCTTTTTTGCAATGGTTGTCTATGTCGATATCACAATAAAGAGATAGTAGCCTCCCATGATTTCAAACAAAATTTATAAGTCTAGTAGCTTGCTATGTGCCTTCTGATGAACTTGAGCTTGCACCAAGATCCTAGAACGAGATTGAGAGTGTGGCATTGGCATGGCACACTCCAAAGCAATGGATACTTTTCTTTTAGAAGTACTCTAGCTCTTTTTATGTTTGCTACATTATTCATGACAATGGATAAAATGTGAAGTGGTTTATCCTAATCACCATATTGTGCTTATATGCACACCAATGCCTTATCAACCTCTTTAATAATATGGTCGTCGGGGACTCCGCATGTCAAATGTGGTGGTTCTATGAAGTCTTGGTGGTTACTAGGACACTGTGGTAGCGTCCAGTTCCAGGGGTTTGCCTTGGTGAGCCGAACTTACTTTGAAAGCATTATAAGGTGCTGAGATGGCCTCTACCTGGATGCTGTGAGGGTCCATGTACAGGTGAGGAGGAGTTCTCCTAGGTGCAATGGTTCCACTTCCTGATTGTATGTCGTCGGACTAGGAGCGGGGCAAGAGGAGAGTAACTAGAGAAGGTGGTGGATAGAAGGACATATATTGCATGTCTGAGTACAAAGTGTCATAGTTTTTACTATGACTCGACCCTTTACTTTGGGGTTTAACTGTTGTTACCTACTGGATTATGTGACGAACCCTAGATGTAGAAGAAACAGGCCCGCATAGTGCACTTGGGTATCTAGTAATGGTCCGACCGGGTGTCGTTAGGTATTTGCAAGAAACTTTAGGCGAAGCTAGCACTTCCATTTAGAGAACCCTCCCCCGTTTTGACGTTCCAGGTTAGGGTTCTTCGCAGATTATAGCTTGTCAAAATAAGGGTTAGGGACACCCCTAGGGTTGACCTAACCCTAGGGTTGCCCTAACCCCACGTCCTAAACCCCCCCCCTAGGGGTTAGGTTTAGGATTAGGTTAGGACAACCATTTTCTCTAAGGGCTGGCATTTCCGTGCCAGCCCACTTACTCACTTAGGTAAACAGGGGGGGGGGTCCGTCACATAAATAAGGTAGAGTATATGTAGTGAGGCTTTCTGGGTTCAAGAGAGAGCTCGTTAACCTCCTACCGGTGCAAGCTAAGCTTGTGTCGTCAAGGTGCAACCCTCCGTTGTGCCGCCCAAACTTCCACACGACAGGGGTACAACCCACCCTAGGGTTAGACTATCCTTATCGTTGGCAGGATCTTGCCTTTGAGATAGGGGCACGTCACTTCCAAGGAGTTAGTCAGATTCCTTGGTCCGAAAACCTGCCCGCAAGCTCAAAGACATTGCCCGAGTTCATGTTCCGCAGAACTAGTGGTTGAGGCCTTGCTCCGACCGCCTTAACCACGCCAAGCTAGGAACGACACCTAAAGCTCGGCTAGTCCGTGTATCCTGATTCACAAAGTGAGTCTCGTTTGTGGACTTAGTCAGCTAGGGGTTTGACTTCCTAAGGCTTGGGTTCCTAATACGGGTTACTTTACCAGGTTCCGTGGGGTTTCCAAGAGAGGGGATTCCAGGGTTGGCACCTGGCAAGCCGCCTTTGTGGCACCAGGTAAAAACTCTGACACAAAGCTACCCTAAAGAAGGTGGAGCAAGATACAAAGAAGAAGATGGACTTGAAGGACCCCAACCCACTACAAGCCTTCTTGCTTATATAGTGGGTCGGCTAGTGCTAGACTTTAGGTACAGGTGGCACGCTCCCATTGGTCTACCACCCTGTGACAGAGTCCTGCATGTAGCATTTATGCGCCTCCTTCACACGTGCTGTCTTGAGTACCTTGGTAGTTGATCCGGATGATCGGATCTACGCCTAGGTTAAGCGCCACCTGACAGCTGTCGTTGTCAATCCGTACCTGTTGTACCTTCACCGCTCTGCTGCTCCGTCCCGTTGCTTGTTCATGCTGGCTGGTGGTTTGACAGTGGTTAAACCACCATCAACCAAAATAGCATCACCTGAAACAACCAAGAGCCAAGACATTTAGATAGTATTAAATAGCAAATAACTCACCAGATGAATCCTTGCAAATGAAGCTTCCCTAGAAGTAGTCTTACTTCTTAGTTGCATTGATAATCATCATGTTACTGATATGTTTTGATTTTACGTTCTTCCATCCATCTGTGGCAAGTGATAGTGGTTGTGGAATTTGACAAACTCAAGCTTCATTGATGAAAGCAAACATTTTGTCGACAACATCATTATACACTTTGTCTAGTAAAACTATTTGCAGGGTTGTCATCAAAAGTAAAATGAACATGTATGCAAGTTGTAACTAAAATGGGCATGGCTATAGTCCCATTTCCTAATAATTAGCAATTTTAGCTATTTAATTAGCATTTTCTAATATTAAAGGAATATTCTTTAGAATATATGTTTGAAAATAGAATATTCTTTAGAATATTCTATTTTGTATTCTACCCTTTAATAAATTATAGCATTCATTGAAAAAAATTAATAACATTATAAAAGTAGAAGGTATTAAATTATATAATATATTGCCTAATATAACAATTAAGGAAGAGCATAAGAGGTACATTATATAAATATTGATGTTGTTATTAAAATATTAATATTTAAATATAACATTATTAATTAAAAATTTGTAGTAGTAATAATATATATATAAAATCCTATAATAATATAGTCAATCTTCCATATCATTTTTTAAATTTATATAGTTAAGTAAACAATTTGGTACTATTATTAAAGAGTTTATAATAATTATGAATATTAAATATATGATATTTTATAATTTTGTAATTGCTTTAAGCTTCAGAAAACATACATTCCCTTGCAGTTTTGTTAATCGTGACTTTATCAACGCTTCTTGACATCCACCCATATCGAATGGATTTAACATTTATAAAACATGCTGGGTCTTTTTGATTGGGAGACCATGTTTTCTCTAGGCATCCATTATATCTTTCGCTCTCCTTCTCGTGTCGCCTTTTTTGTGGTTTGAACCATGCAACCTTAACAATACTATTTTTTGTGATTACTTCAGGTGTGTCGATAATTTGACCCATCCAAATAGGCTGATTATATGACGCATCTGGAGTAATGAGAACCATCATTAGTTTTTGAAGATCCTGCAGCAATCAAAGTATGCTTTAGGTTTTTGGTTCCTTTGTCCAACAAAGTGTGGGGTTTGCACTTCCACATCACTACTGGCTTCTATGTCGTCTATGCTCAGTGATGTCATTTCAATCTCCTCTCGCCACCTTGTTTTAGGCCAAAAGGGTGTTGCAATTCTGTACTTGTGACAGTAGGCCCTTCCAACTCTCGAACAACAGTCTCCCAATAGTCGACCACATGCTTATATAGTTCTGAGTAACCAGTTGCCTTATCAGAATTCTTTGGCATCGATTTTTGAACCCATGCCACATATTTTTTGATGCCATCAATAATAACCTCTTGTTCCTTGAGCTGGGCACTCAATGGAATAGGGTCTGGTTGTCCTTCTGGGAGAAGTGGCTTTCCATTCTCTCCACTTTTGAAGAGCATTAACCCTCTTTCGGTAACCACTCCTGCTCTGATGGCCGTAACTTGTACTGCATAATAGGTATACCATCTCGTATGGAGAAAAAGAATTGTAGCGGCACAAGGTGACCAACTAAAGAATCACTCCCTCTTTTATATACTCCTTGAGAAATTTTTTGAAGTCTGGCACCTCAGTCACAAGCAAAGCACAACTTTTTTTGGAGATGCAATTTTCAAAAAGATTCATCATATGCGGTAAGGTAAGTGCACTTGTCCTTTTTGTAGAGTTGGAGACCTTGCTGAAGAACGCATCAATATCTTCATGAGTGTGACCAACCATAAGGAAACTGAGCGTGATTGTTTCAAACACACCTTTGGCAACAAGCATTGACAAGTATGCTAGCACATATCTAGAAAATAAAAGTAAGTATGAGCTTGAGAAACCCTTAAGTAAAATGATTTTACCTATTTTTGTTCTCGCCTGCACAATTATCCATCTGTAAAAGCAAATGACGAGGAAGCTTATTTGATGTTGAGGACACATGTACACTATTTGAGCTAGATCCCTCCACTGAACCTGAACTCTCAACAGGGCCATCTGTTTTTTGTGCAGGTTGCTGACAATGCCTCTCATATTCCCAAGTAGCCTCAAGTGCAGACGTGTTCATGAGAGCATTATGTAAAGGTTGAAGGTGTTGTTTCTTCACTTTGAGATCACTGATAGGACTTGTCTGTGAGTGGGCTTCAAGGTTTCTGAAACACATGGCTAACGACCCAATAGTGAAATTGGAGTCGCTAGACCAATGTGGAAGTGAAAAGTGTCCATATGACTCACAACCGTGTCCATGTTAGCACACCTGTCAATGAAATCGGAGTTTCATGACATTTCCAAGGCACTTTGGTGTTGCAAAGAGCTTTGGAATGCTGGTCTTTGAATGATCCATCTTGTCATGGATCAAGCACAGGTACTCTGATGGGCGTGACACAGAAAGCATGCGGTGTGCATAGTACTGAGACCGGCAAGTTTGTTGTGCAATCATGTGGGCCTCCATCTTCCTTTGAATGGTAGTGATCTCCACCAAGGTTTTTGCACAAGCCTCTGCAGCCTTCAATGATGTACAAGTGTCACACTTAGAAAAGCTAGAGTGTTTTGCAATCTCCACATCCTTAAAATGAGTATTCCATATGTTGTTGAAGGTACCAGTGCAGATTGCTTGGAGCCCCATCAAACTGAGGCACTTGTTCACATGTTCACACAGTTTCAATTGAGTGTAGATTGAAGGTAAAACCTTGAGATTTTCCCTGACCCCTGCATTTGTGGTTCGGCATTTGTGAGGCATCCTGTCTGCATTTGCTTCCACAAAAGCCTTGAGTATCTCTATGGCTGCCATGATGTGAGAGCGGGTTTTGACCAAGCCAGTGTTCCCATGAACTGAGGTTCGCGCTCCATCTAGCCACTCATCCCTCCGACGGTAGAACGTGGTCTTTGGGATCCCGTATATACTGTACCAAGCTTTGAAGCAGATGGCCACCTTATTAAATACCATGGATGTACTCTGATAACCTGTGTCCGAGGCCATTCCATCAATACACCCAGTTAGTGCAGCATATACAAACTCATGCCTTTGCTTTTGGGTGAGCATACGAAAGACATGTCTACATTTGGGTAATTTCATTCCGGTCTGCCATCTGACAACACTTCTTCTTGCAACAGTCAATCGTGGAAATGCTCGTAACACTTTCGGAAGATGTAGGATCCATCTTTACCCTCTTGCTGAAACTTGCAGGGGAAGATCTACAACCCATGAATCGCCTTTTTCTTACAATAGGACCAATGCAAGGAACCTCTTCAAATATGAGTTGTTCTTCCGGGTTGTTATTATTGAAATCCAACCCAGAATATGTTGAACCATCTTGCCGTCTTAATTCAGATGTTCGCCACCTCACGAGGGATCCAGGATACAATGTGCCATTAGGTGAAACCTCTGTCACAACTACACCCACGAAGTCGGACCCTAGTTTCTCTTCTGACACTGCTTCCATTGGATTTATAGCTGTGATGATGCCTCTTCCGACTTCTCAATCTCACGAAGAAAGAGAATCACCTCATCCATCACAGCAGGCAAGCCATCATCTGGTAAACTCGTGCTACTATTTGTTTGTGACTCTGCATATTCTGTGTCAGCCTTGACTTCATCCAAATTCCACAATACAGGAGAACCCTCCTCAAATTCCATTCCCAGAACCTTCAAACATGCTTGAAAATGGTGTTCACCCATACGTACACACAAGATCCTTGGGAAATATTGTGACATGATGCATTATTATCTCGAACTTCCACAGTTCCAGTGCCAACTATCTCGTTGTTCCGAAGAAGACATACTTTATCTCCAGTATTAAACATATTGTCCTGCACATAAATAATTGTATTATTTATGATATCTGTTTATGCAATTTTAAGAAATCTGAATTACGGTTACTTAATAATATGCATATGCAATAATACATAATTATGTTTAGAGATAATATCTCATGTTTGATTAATACAACTGATGGGCGGGATTAATCCCGCCACGAATCCTCCGACGAGGAACGGTCGGCGGGATTAATCCCGCCGCCGACTCAACCCCTTCGGAGAGAGTCGGCGGGATTAATCCCGCCGCCGACTCCCCTCGGAGAGAGTCGGCGGGATTAATCCCGCCGCCTACTCCCCTCGGAGAGAGTCGGCGGGATTAATCCCGCTTGGACTCCCTCCGACAAGGAAGAGCCGGCGGGATTAATCCCGCCGCCTCTTCCTCCTCGGGGAGTCCGGCGGGATTAATCCCGCCGACTCTCTCCGACGAGGAAGGGAGTCCGGCGGGATTAATCCCGCCGACTCTCCTCTCGGAGAGAGTCGGCGGGATTAATCCCGCCGGACTCCCTCCTCGTCGGAGGAAGAGCGGCGGGATTAATCCCGCCGGCTCTTCCTTGTCGGAGGGAGTCCAAGGCGGGATTAATCCCGCCCACAATTCTTACGACGGGGAATGGGTGGCGGGATTAAATCCGCACATAACTATCTCCAAAACTATGATTTCAAAGAGATCTCGGGATAAATCCTGTCCCCAAATCTTTAAAACAGTGAAGTGGTGGCGAGATTAATCCCGCCACCCCTTCCCTGCCTCCTAAAATGGTTGGCGGGATTAAT